>JAPCYS010002455.1:0-84560 GCA_028641055.1 Alopecurus myosuroides
TCCTTCCTAGAACCGGTCAACGCCCTCTAGTGCTCGGGAGGGCGGGGAACCGGCGAGGAGCACCGAGGCTGTAGGGTTTCGCGTGGAACAGGGGGGGTGCGTAAGGGATTGTATAGGTGGGGCGGCCGGCGTCGAGGGAATTGAGTGGCGGTGGCAGAACGGACTTGAAGAGAGCGTGGCCGTCGTCAGGAGCTGGTCGGGGAAGGGCTCGTGGGCCGTCGTCGGCGTCGAGGGGGAGGGTTCGAGATGGAGCGCTAGGGCGTGAGCGACGGCGGGAGGGGAAAGGGGATCGGGGAGTGGATGCGTCGAGGTCTAGAGGATCTGGTTTGGCTGGGTGACTTCCGTGCGTTGGGTAGAGAGACAGGCTGGCAGTACGTGTGTGCCTTGGATGGGTCACCCCACGCTTTTGGATCCTCGTGAGCATGATTCCCATAACTTTTTTTTGAGAAACATGATTCCCATAACTTGATTGGCTGGATGCTTTCCATTTAATTAGCTTCCTTCCCGTGCGAGGTGGGCATGCGCTCCGCAATTAATCTCGGAGTAAACCCGAGCGGTTGGTATGCTCCGTAATCTCGGAATCTAAAATAATTGAATGGCGTCCCTTCGGGGACATCCGAGAAAAAATGAATTGAATGGCTCGATGGGTCTCCGCTTGACATTTAATTAGCTTCCTTCCGTTTCCATGGGTACGCTCTCCGTAATTAATATCGAAATGAATTCGAGCGATTTGTATGGAAACATCATTCTTCCTCAGCGGCGATTTTTTATGATTGTATTCCTTGCCGGTGGCTTTGGGAAAATATCCTATATAATGGTTACACCATAGACTTTAAACTAGAAAAATACCCCGCGTGTTGCAGCGGGTATCTCTTTAAAGAAATATTCTATAAACCGAACGGTATAAGGTGGAAATATTCCATTATCAAGATTCAATTGACCACATTATCGACATACCAAATTTAATTCGCCTTAAATTGTTGTATATTTTGAGAAATAAAATATTAGTGACATGGATAATTATATGGTTGAAAAAAGATGGCATAGTTATGTGGCATGAAATATGTAATATCACAATTATTAGTGGATATGACATGGATAATTGATTGGCTAAAATGATGGGTGATGTGGATAGCTTGCATGTTGAGATAGAAAAATCATAAATGCATCTTAGTGGGGTTTTGCTTTATAAGAAGTATAGATTGATCGTGTTCTTACTTTACAGTTCATTTACAAAAAGAACATCAAATGTCCACCATCATCTTGCATACGTATGATCACGCACATGGTTCAAAACTTCTTATTTCGTGTATGAGCAAATAAGCCAATGCCGCTGCTTAACAACCCGGGCCTATTGGAATGCTGCCATCCTTACCGTCTAAGAAAAGAAAAACATTTACCGAATCGCAATATTGCACTATCTCTATGCGTCTTGTACTTCGATCCAGCCCGGTCTCTACTAGTAATATTTTATATACACCACTTTCTCCCACCCTGTCAATGTCATGGACATATTCTCGCATGTAACCCATCCTCGAGCGCGAGCGAGGGCATCGGGTACGAGCCAAAAGCTAGTCGGAGCAAATCCACGACATCTTTTCATCATCAACTATGGCTAGCTAGCCTCCATGTTGTGCTTCATCAATTCGCCTGCCCAGGGTTTTTGTCGGAACTGGACAACGACGTGCCTATCTGGGCCCTATGGTAGTGGTTCATGTCGTGGCCGATGGTCATCTCCGAGAAAGATTCCCCTGGAGTTAGAGACGGCGATCTACATGATTGCCGCGCGGTCCAAGCCCGAGACCCCGTCCGGGTGGGTCCCAAGCATGGTCCGGTTTCTCTCGCAAGGACATTGGTGATGGTGGAGACTCCCATATTTTACAACCCACGAAGTCGAGGTGTTCCCGACGAGGTGGATCGAGTCGGGGAGGAGGGAGATGGACAAGTAGCGTTGGCAGGATAAGAAGACTGGAGTAACCAAGATATTCGTACCCTTTTAGAACGAGAAATAACATTGGTTGGCCTTTTTCCTACACCGAATGAAATTAATATTGGCATGTTCAAAGAAAAACTAACAGAACAAGATACCCAGAATAAAATATTTATCAAGACTAGCAAAGATTACGAGCTATCGATATGAACTATTGTATAATTTGTAATTATCCAAAATATTTTTTGTTTCCTGTGATCAACAAATATACCACGTCGTTGTTGTCGGTCATCGATTCTAGCTTTGACCTCCTCACTCAAAGTACATTCGACAAAACCTCATCCCGCTCTAATTCATATGCAAGAGAATAGAAATGGGACCCACCAGCCAATCTCGCAGGCAGATGCGTACGACGCTCAGTGGGTGCGCGCAGAAATTTCCAACCCCGAAAAGGTCAACTAGGCCCTATTAAGGAGCCCAAGAGTTTTAATAGACAAAAAGTGAGAGGAATCTCTCCTATCTAAAAGAAAAGTTTGGTTCCGTCTTCTCCCGTACTCCGATACGTCGCCCGTTTCGTCCGACCACCATGCGTCCTCCTTTCGTCCAACTCCCTCCTTCAATCATGCCGCATCGCACGCACATCCCTCCTAGAGTCCGACAAGCTGTCGCGGCCGGAGATACCAAAAGCCACCCTCCTCTTTGTTCCTGCCCTTCTTCGCATCTAGAGTCCGCGCCTCCTCACATCGGCCGCCGGATCCTGCCGTCGCCGTCTCCACCGACTAAGCCCAAAACAACGCTCGACACGAGGTCGCCGTGCTACAGGCCACCACGATCGTCCCAGAACCATCGCCATCTCTAACGCCCCGTTCGCCCACACCCGGATGGATGGCGGATCTCGGAGAAGAGGTCGCCGACTAGGGTCCAGCCCTCCCATGCCTGTCCTTTGTCAGAGGGCCGCCGCCTAGGGTCCGGCCCCTGCATCCTTCGACGCCGCCGGCCACACATACGTGTACGCATAGAGCACGACGACAGCCACCCGCACACCACGAGATCTGCATCGCCAACCTCATACAACAGGTGGTAGCCTGCCTCCCCTGCCGCCCCGATGTATGTGAATGAGATGAGCTCCTCTTCCTGTGCATCTCCGCTGGTCCCTCGAGGATGTGCCTAGAGGATGGTGTCTCGAGTGTCGCCTGTCCACTCCCCCTGGTACTCCTCGTCTTTGCCATCCCCCGTTAGAGCACGTGTTGACGAGCCCAGATCTGATACTGCTTAATTTCGCCCAACAAGTTTTTGTTCCCTACAGTCGAATCAAAAGTTCCAAAACTCAAAGGGTAGCATCTCACTGAAGGTATGTCAGATCCTAACGCCTCTACGTGTAATAGTCTATTTGTCCACTTGATTGCATCTTCCAAAAACTCTGATGGATTTTCTATATGCTCAAAGCTGAAAACATTACAAGTAAATCCTGATGTTGGGTTTAATTCAGTGGACCGTTTTGTTGTCAGACCAAGGAGTTTGATGGATGATCTTATCAAAGAAGACGTGGGCGAGGGGAGCTTACTGCTACTATGCATTCTAACACTGTTCTTCTTTGTGTTTATGAGCAGCGCGAGGAGTGAACTGAGGAACACACCACTGCAAAGAAAATATTTTTTCGTGGTTGTTTCTCTTACTCCAGATTAAGGATTGACATGAGAACACATTCACAGAGCATTGTGCAATCCACATCTGAAAATAAAGGCACATGAGCAAAACTGGGATTGTCTTCCAAAAAAATCGAAGCCCCGGAATAGATGATACCCACAATGCTATCTATCTAAAAGTTGTTGATTTATTTTCTGAATGCAGTGCTGAAAAGCAGCCGATGTCACTATCCCATGTGAACTAAAAGTTCAATGTATATATGTGTGTTGTGACTTAGTGTTCCTCCAAATTTTATGGCATTTGCGTGCAGTGCAATGAGATGTTTATCATAGGAACCGCGTCTCTGTGGTGCATAAGAGAAGACAACTGATGCTGGGATATCATTCAGGAAACATTGTGATCTTCAGAGCAATATGTATCGTCTGCATGCAATATGTTTGATTAAATGTGCACGGGCTAGGCTGTTTAGTGAGCTCTTGGATTCATCTATCAAGTTGGTTTTTATCAATTTCAGGTGATTTCTTACCCATCAATTAACTTCATTATGTATTGTATTCTGAATCCTATATGGAAATTACACACATCTTGTTTGAGAGTAGGAATTTTGAAGCAGCGTCTTGTTGGTAACTACAGTATATGTACTCATCGCCGACAATTTCAGGCTAAGTAGTTGTTATATTGCCAATGTGTCACTGTCAACACCTTCTTATACCCCTATTCAACCCTTATCGATTGGATGAATCATATCTACATGCTATCTGGGGAGCCGCGTTTGAAAAATGATGCACTGCCTGTCAAACAAGAGGCACATATTGTTCTTGTGCTTATTTTGTTGATCTTGTGTTATGAATGTTAACTTTTTATTTCTCTTTCTTGCACAGTATGAGGAAATTCGATTCTTGGTCTTTAAGATTAACTATTCGACCTTGTTGCCACAAACAAAGGATCTGCCATTTTCAACAATGAAGTAGCAGATACTAATTTTTGACATTTTTATCTGGCTAAATTTTAAGAAAAAAACGGTCACCCATGTGATGTGTGCATGCGATGAAACTGTACTGAAACGAATATTTCTCTACTCAAGCTGCATGGTGCTATGTATTTCTGTTTTTTGTATTTCACTTTCGCTCAAGTTGCACTTCAATAAATATTAACCCTGCATGTTTAGCAGGTTGCTGTCCATGTCCCTGGAAGTGTGAACGTTGTCAAGAGATGTTACCACATGTTTTCATCTCTGCCGGCTGCACAGAAGATCGGGAACATACAGATAAATACTTCTCCGTGGCTGAAACGAATCTTATTTTCCAACTGTCTCTCTCTTGCCATCAAATCTGAGCAATACAAGTGTGTCTCATCAAGGTAAGTTTGTGTGAGTTTTTGGGTTAATTTTTTTACATCTCACATCCGAATTTTTGGTCTTATAGAAATCTTTATGTTTTACTGGAATTTGTACTGTAATTACCAGAAATTCAGGTGGATTTCATATTACCGGAATTAGGGCACAGTTCACTCCTGGAATTGGTCATGAGCGCTAGCCATGCTCAGCTGATAAAAAAGTAACAACTTCCATTATTTAAATGAAGGTTTTAATTCCTCTAATTATGATCAAATGCCTTTTTAAACTAGAGGTTACATCCTGTGGGATGCTGAAATAACAACAGATTGATAATGGCAACTTTAGTCATCAGTTGGTCATGTTGAAATGCAAATTATCATATTCGTACATGTTTATCTCACTATTCTTGCAAATGATGATTTGGCCTGATGCTTGTGAAGCTAAACAACTTCAAGAAACTGATATATGAATTGATCAAGATGTTAAAAGTGACCTATTTCAAATTTGCAGAGTGAACGCAAATGGTTATATCGCCACAACATTTTCTAAAATTGAATGGAATTCTGCCATTGCTCTCTTATGTACATGTTCTATCAAAGAACTTGTAACAATATGGTTTAGTTTATATGCCAACCCAGACTTGAAAAATTGCATTCTCTTGATCTAATAGTTTACAATCGAATTGCCAAAGACCAATAAATGATTGTGATATCTCTCAACAAATAACGGTTTGTCAATTGTGGTAGAACTACTGATTTGAGGTTAACAACCACACTGATATCTTTGTACCTGCTGCGAGGTCATATTGGAGCAACTAAATTCGGAGTTATTATCTGCGAGACTGCGACACTATAGCAAGCTTTCAAATGATTTGCATCTTATATTCCAGATCAGTGCTTCACGGAAGCAAGCAGTCGAGTGCACTAACAAGTGGGCAAAGAAGGCCGCATCTATGTGGACATGCTTGTCGGCGATGATATGGCATCCCTGACGGGGAAGGCTCTTCCTACAAGGACATGTGCGCCTGCAAGTTGACGCGCTCCGAGAAGGTCTGTTTGGCGGACGCGTGGACCGTGAGAAGGGAAGGCCTATCTCAAGCGTAGATGCCGGTCCGATCAATCTACAATTTTGATTTTACAGAGCACTGACTAGGCCAGTATCCCAGGCACTGATGGAGTACCTCTGGTATCACGTCCTGATGGAGTACCTCTGATCTTTGCCCCGCATAGAAAAACCTGTTTGTATCAGTCGAGGTATGCAATCCACTGGATTACTTTACTTATGTATTGCCTCTTATAAATGGGTTCTTCTGCTTTGGTCGATGTAGCCTGGTTCATAATCTATATCAGTCAAGGTGTACGATGGTAATACTTCGTACATTATTATGTGAACTACTATTTTAATCAATAACATCCACTAAATTAACATGTTGTGTGTTGAAAAGTGAAACTTTTGCACAAGTCTCAAGATTAGAATGTATGAAAGACAAGCAATGTTGCAGGTAAATTCAGGTATCACAGAAGTGCGTTCAACTGTTATAGAAGACGAGCAACACTTGTGCGCAGTTCCATCAGCTGAAAAAAGAGGGTTACCAAATTGCCTTGAGTGTTTTGAAGAATGAAATTACCAATTAAATAATCCGAGGAATCTTTAACCATTCAAATCTGACCATGTTTCTGCTTCTAGAGAATGATCTCTGGCCATAGCCCAAATGATTCGTTAATCGGTGATGAGGCTTTTTAGTTATATTTGAAATGAAACTGAACACTAGAGACGCGGCACACACAGGTAGCTAGATCTGAGAGAGACGAGCTTTTCCCTCAATACTTGAGGAGAAGTGAGCGCCAACCTTGCTTGTCAGGCCTTCAATACAAGATCCACATAGCCGGCCAGGCGACAATATGGGAGTGTTTCTAACTCAGTGGCAACATGGTTGGTTTCCATAGAAGATCTCCATAGTCGTTCATGCAGTCGCGATACAATTTCGGAGTGTTTCTAACTCAATGGCAACATGGGACGGGTTTGGGGCACAACGTGTTTCTAACTCAATGGCAACATGAGACGGTTTGGGGAAACAACACTATGACGACGAAAAGCGTGATCTCCCGTAAAATGGGCTGACAATTCGGTTGCAATTATCGATGAGTATAAGAGATGCCATGGGGAAGACTTTGTTCGGTCACCAAAGTGCTTCTATTGCTTCGATGACCCCTCCTATCTTACGCGTATTAGAGAGCATATCTTAGATATAAGAGGCAATTATTTGTGTTTGTTCCTTGTATGCTTCAATGGTCTTAATGTTTCCCAGAAACCTGATTTTCACGCCTATTGTTTTTACATGTTTGTCGAATAAAACAAAATGGTGACCGTGGCAACGCACGGGCATTCAACTAGTTCACTCTTAATTTACAAATCCCTCTTGTGTGACTTACCACCTCATAGCCATGCCCAACAGATAGTAGACCATGGTTGTAACATCGACATAGACTAATCTTATATAAACTAGGAGACGGTTGTTACCTTTAATTTCAATCGCCATTTCGTCGTTGACTCTTACGAGGTACCTTTTTTTGCAACACGATTATTGCTTGTCATTTCGTCCCCGTTCGTTAATAAGGTTTTGATTTATGCTAAGAGATATAAATTTCCATGCATGTATTTGTATTAAAGGGCATGCACGTGTACGGAGAGAAGGAAACAAAATGGTGTTTCAAAAAACATGCAAGCCACGGATAACCTAACTGATGTTTGATGAAACGTGCAATCCACGGATAACCTAACTCCTCGGGAGCTATGAAACAACCTTGAAATTTTCTCGATCATAGCTTGTACTCTACCAATTTAAGAACCAGAAGATACGCCACGCGTTGCTGCGGGGATTGCTTTAAAAACTATTAAATATTGTAAACAAAAGTTTATGAAAGATGTAGTACATTATGTTTTCTTAGTAAATATGCATTCAATTGATCTTAGTATTTTTTTTTAAATTATTAATATGGATATTTGATGGTTTAAGAAGTGGATGTTGTGTAGGTTGCATGTAATGATTAATTAATATTAGTGAATATGACATGTACAATTGATTGGATAGAAGAATAGATGGTGTGGATAGATTGCATGTTAAGATACAAAAATAATTAATGCATGTTAGTGGGTTTTTCTTTACAAGAAGTATAGATACATTAAGCTACATTTCATGAAAGGTCATAATTTCCATTCAAATTGTAAAATAAGGACACAAGGCATACTATTTATTCTCGTGCAGGTAAATGCGGGTTGTGTGCATGCGTACAATTTCATGTGCATTATAATCATTGCTATGCATGTAGATTGTTGTTATTCCATGCAAGTTGAAATACTTGATATTTTGGTATGTCAAACTAGATAATGGCTACTTAGATATTCATTGGTCGCAAAAAATGGACAGAAAAACCCAAAAGTTGATGTATTGAAAATGGGCGCAGAAAGTGCCAAAACAAAAACTCACAAATTTATAACATGGGCTTTATTGATCGTGTCATTCTCTTTCATTCATTTTGGACTTTATATTTATTCTTATAAATTAGATAATGACTGATTAAAGAAACATAATCGTAATTTTTAGGCGGGAAATCCTAAAAAGGGTGTGAGTTATGGGAAAATTGCAAAAACTGAAAATGGGTGGGAAAAATTCTAAGTCTACCGTTCATGTTGGAGGACTTGATATTTTATGCTTACACACTAGATAAAATTCTAAGTCTACCGTTCATGTTGAAACTCCAAAAAGTGTGTGTGTTCGAAGCATTTGGAAAAAAATTCAAAGACGCAAGCGAGCGGAAAATTGCCAAGTAAACAGACTTAATATTTATGCGTGCAAACTAGATAACTCCTACATAAATAAATCACGAGCCATGAAAATTGGAGGGCGACGGGGCAAAAATTATGTGCCCTAAGAAGGAGCGGTAAAAATATGAAAATGAAAATGAGTGGGGAAAATTCCATTTTTTCACTCATGTTGATGGAATTTCTATTTTGTGCTTACATACTAGATAATGCATACTTACATAATCACATGGAGAAAAAATTGGGTGTGAAATCTCAAAAAGTGCGTGTGTTTGGGCGATAAAATAGCCAAAGGTAAAATCGTCATGTTGAAGGATTTGATATTGTATTCGTACAAAATCAATAAAACCTTAGATAATCAATAGTCGTGAAACTTTGAGGAGAAACACCAAAACTATTTGTGTTGAAAACATATGGGAAAACTACCAAGTCTTTATTCATGTTGAAGGACTTGATACTGCATGGTTACAAACTAGTTAATGCGTACTTAAGTAATAACCGGTCGTCAAAATTAGGCAGGAATCCTAAAAATTGTGTGTGTGTTGAAAATGGGTGGAAACTACCAATATAAAGGACAAGAATTTTCCATGTCTTTCATTCCAGTTGCGATACTTTCTCTTTATGTTTACAAATTAGATAATGTCTACTTACATAAGCCCCCCCCCCCCCCCCGAAAAAAACGTGGGGGGGGGGGCAAAAAGTGTGTGTGTTAGGCGAGAAAACTACCAAACTTGTATATTTCCGGGGTATGCTAAGTCTTTTATTTGATCTTGAAGGAATTTGTATTTTATGCTTACAAACTAGATATTGCTTACTTACATAATCACAATCATGAAAATTGGGTGGGAAACTCAAAAAAATTGCGCTGAAAATAAATGGAAATACTACAAAACAAAACAAAAAATCTAAGGGAAATAATGCCAGTGGAAGGCAGAATTATTTCAGGGAGACATGGGAGGACATGAGATGTCCCGTGATGTGAGAAATATTTTTCTGAAACCATTGGATAATTTTGATGATTTAATCTATAGAGGTTCACAGGGTTCTACAAGAGTTTCACACAAAAGCGCGAGAAAGGGGAAGTACCGAAGGGGGGCCTCGGGTGATGGCACACATTGTGTCGTGATGTCGCATTATCCCTAGGCTCACTAGGATCACACCCCCCCCCCTCCGGAATTTCCTTGTTTGGTTTTGGAGATAACTAGAAAAGACTAAAGAAAGGAAAAAAGGAAAGAGGAGAAGGGTAAAAGGAAAGGATTTCCCAACTGGGGAGTCCAATCCGGATTGGTCTAGGGGGGGGTGCGACTACCCTAGATTGGCGTCACTAGGCCCCCTCCTCCAAGGAAAGTCCCATCCCCATTCCACTATATAAAGGCCCTCACTCGCGTGGAATCAAACACACAATTGGCTCTTGGGTATCTCTCTACGGGGATTTTGAGGTATCCTCTCCCTCTAGACGATATCTAGTTGTGTCTCTCCCTATCATGTGTTGATAAATCATCGTGTAGATCTGATATAGTTGATTATAGCTACCACCATAGATAAGCCGAAAGCCTGGTCTCTCTTCGTTATCGCCTAGTGAATAGTAATCGACAATATTCTCACCTTTAGTCTTGCATGTGAGAATCTCCAACAGGCTTCATTGACCATGTCAACAATAAGCTTCATTCTTCCGCTGCCGGTGTATGTAAGTACCATATAATTGCATGTATGGATCCATATCGCATAGTTGATCTTGCGGTTATGTAAGACGGAAAATAAATTCCTACATCTAACTTAGTATTAAGTACTCTAAACCTCACATCAATTTTGAGTACTTTTTCTCATCAAACTCATGGGTCTTGTTGGAGGATCTCGGTGAACTTTTTTGCACTACATTTTTTGCGCACACTGCACCAGTATGGTGAGAGGGCTGCAAAATTGGACTTCCGCAAAAAATAAAAGTCTCAGAAAAACCAAACTTCATGACAGTTATCCAATGCCAACGGAATTCACAGTCAAAGAAATCGGAGATCGTATGCAATAGTTGCTGCTCATAAAATTACATTGACCTAACATTTCATGTTAGGTAATAGAATCATTTGACGCATAAATTAATAACTTTCAAAAACGAGAGATAACATGAAATAATAGGCAATATTTTCTCCAAGAAAGAACATAACGCCTAACAATAAGATGACACATGAAATGATAATTAGTAGGTATATCCGGGCAAAAAAAAAAGGAAACCTATAAGGCAAGGCGACGAGAGACCACAAGAAATCATGGTTATCGCGCTTTAATTTCATGCATCAAACAATAACGCACGACAAATGAAATAATACGCAATTCATAAAATCAAGCCGCTACAAAAAAAATGGTACATGAAATGATAGGTATATCTAGATTGCTCTATGGTGGGCACGTAGGTCCTTGTACAGTGCTTCGAGGGAGTAGCATACTAGCATTAGGGTGGCTGTTTCTTAGATTGTACTCCTATCTAGGATAATACGTTAAGATACAATGCATTTACGGAATGGCTTAGTAGGTAGTATAATGTTTACTAGCTAGCAGCCAATCCTATATTCAGGATACATCGACGCAGGTATGGTGCATGCGTACGTGGACACAGCAAGATCATGTTACACATGGCCAACTTATTAATTCTTCAATCCACGTGAAAAGATGGACGCAGTGGCGAAGCTAGCTCATGAGTTTAGCCCGGGCAAAGTCTAAATAAACTAGCTAGCTCATCAGGTCTTGCACGCAAAATGCCATGCTTAAAAGATTCACTACCCAATAGTGCTTAAAGGAAAATCGTCACCTTAGCCCGGGCAGGTGCCCGGGCATGCCGGGCCTTAGATCCGCCACTGGATGGATGGATGCATGGCATCTTACAATTAACTCAGACGAACTTGCATGCATACTAAAAAAAACGAGACCAAAGCAAACATAAGCCCTCACTCCTCGTCGAGTTCGATGTTGAACCGTGGAAGGTGTGTGGCCGCAAGGGCACTAAGCTCTTCTCTGCGGATAAGGCCTTCCGAAATGGGGATATCTTAGCGCGGGATCATATGCAATTTGCGTACGTGTCACCCTATTTAATGATGAAAGAGATTGTAGTTGTATCTTAGGCCTATCCCAATGCAAGTCTCTTAGCACGGTTTCATAGGTATTTTTCTTATTAGGCACTATAGTTAATGAAGAGAGATAGTGAGGTTGTATCTTATCTAAGATACAATGCACCGTACATGTTGTCTCTTAAGTTTTTATTAGACATATGATAACGTGCTAAGAGACGGTGCATTGAAACAGGCCTTATATAAGATAAAACTCTTGCACGAGATCATAGACAAAAAAAATTAATAGACCAATCACAAGCAAGTATTAGGCCAAAATCATTAACTGCTACTTGACTTAGGGTGGTAGGTTTTTACATTTTTCTTCTACCAAGGATACCGCGCTAAGATATAATGCATTATGGAAGACCTAAGCCCTTGCAATTATTATTACCAGCAATGGCTTGTATTTATTTTTGTGCTAACAAATACTTCAAATTTTGTCTTGCCGGAGAAAGAAAAGAAAAAAAGAGTGGGCATGTTGTTTGGTCACGACGCGCGTTGCCTACATGGTAATGCCCACGCCGGTTATCCTAGACCATCACGATAACTTGACTATATTTGAAAGGAATAATAGAAAGGTAGCTAGAATTGGGTGTACGTACGTACCGCATGCAAATGCAAGGAATGCACGTACACGAGCAAAGTTTATTAGGTGGCCAGCTCGTTTCAGTAAGCATGCAAGTGAAACTATGTGGTAGAATCATGTGGAGTGCTAGTGTACGTACGTGCACGTACGCATGCATGGATTTTTTTTTTCTTTCAAACTAGGAGGATCAAGGCGTTGTCGCGGGCAACGAGAGTATAGGCGCGCGTGTGTTGTCTTGTATACGGGGTGAGCTGGTGGCAATTGTGTATAACGATTTCGTAGGCACGTATATGTACCCATGCTTCCCCCTCGGAAGGAAAAGAAAATTGTATAAGCATGCTGAGCCAATTCGAGACACATCAGTTCATGTATGGTGCAAATATGTTACTCCCGAAAACTCGTTGCCACGTGGTTTTCCGAGTATAAATTATCGGTCAATCAGAAAAAATTTCAGAAAAGTTCAAAAAATAAAAGATCAGCAAAGGATAAATATAAGACGAGGTTGCGGTGTCAAAGTCGATCGTCACAGACCAGTTGCGTAGCCACCAGGATAGAGCAACGTCCAAGGCCAACTTTATGCTTAAGTACAAAATATTGCAAGACACTCGGCAAACAACCTCCGGACGAGGATGCAAGGGTGCAGGAGACGTAACGGTCGGCAGCCCCGGATGCACCGAATTGCCCCGAGACATGATCTCTCCGTCTCCATATAAAACCACATCCGGCTGTCACGCCAACCGATGTGCCACAACCTCCCACCCGTACATTTGACCCACATCTAGTTGTCGGACGTCGTGGCCGGGGTCGTCGACAAATCACATCCCTCTCGCTCCCACCTTCTAGTGGACCTCCTCGCTACAACACGTACGTACAGCTGTTGCTTCTAGCCGACATAGTTGAGATGCTTCAGAGTCGAGGTTCGTCGTGCTCCAATAGATCTCCGAGGGTTGTCATCCTAGATACTTTTATCCTTGAAGTCGGGTTCTCGATATTTCCCTTGCACTTGGCTGATTGTTGTCGTGGTGTATGTGCAAGTGCAAGAGTGCAAACCGTGCAGGAAGGACGTATTAGGCGCCAAGTATTTGGACAAAATATTTTGGTTTTGGGCCCAAGTGTGGGGAACTGTTGTGTCTCAAACCAAATTTCCGGTCTTTTCCCATCCCGCCGCGCACACGGACAACATCCTCTTCCTCTTCTTCTAGACTCCATCGAGTCCTTTCCCCTCCCGTCGCACGCAGGACGCCGGCGCCGACTCCTCCCCTCCGGAACCCATTTCAGCCGCCTCCTCATTCCATGGCCTGGAACCTCCAAACAATAAATTTAGGACCGAGGGAGTACATCGATCATTTTTCCTTGGGATTGTATTGTGTCTATCCTTGGACAAAACTATCGAGGAGTTGTGACATCCCAGGTTAATTAGTATCCATGTTTTTTAGAATTGTTAAAGAAATGAATAGTTGATCATATACGATGGATCCTGCACCAGTTGAACTCTCCATCTAGTCTAGTAGGAAGGAACATGCAATAGCTAGCATGAAGGAAATAGAGAGCCCCGGCCATGGTGATTTTATAATTAATGTTCATTGGAAACCAAGTGCAAGGCCAATCGTTTTCTCTCTTCCGTCGCCCTACCAAATGCAAGCTGCAATAATTTCTACCGCAATTTAAGATTTGCCAAGAAAGCAGCAGGCAATGGATTACTCGCGCGCATGGATGCGTCTTAGAAAATAAAGAGAAAATATAATGCGTGATTTCCGGGGTGGCATCCAGGTCATCAATCCGTGGGCACTTGCTCAATCTTAGGGCTCCATCGATCCATCCATAGACGTGTCATATTTTTTTGTTTAGCTCATCCATGCAAATACGGAGTAGAGGAAATAAAGGCCCAGCTAGCTGGGTGGATCGGTATATTACGTCGTAACTCGTAAGCCTACACACGGCTGGGGAAAAAAAATCGTACCAAGCATTTTGTCTCTTTGCTTGAAAAGAAGGTTTTGCTTGCGTACGTACCTCCTGACATGTACGGACCTGCTAATTTCCCAGGGGGGGAGGCAGGGTTCGATCAAAGGCGCGCGAGAAGGCGAAAAAAAGGACGCCGAGGCGGACTGAGGCGCGCGGGAGACATAATTGCGATCGAGAGGGCAAGAAAGATACGGTACCTCAAGGGAAAACAGAGCTGCATGCATGCTAACGAACAGCGATCATCGACTCACTGGCCAGATAGCAATTCACAGGGAATCCCTATCCAAGGTGATGGGCTCACTGCAGTCGTTGGGCCACGCAATGACGCCAAGCTGCTCAAGCACGTCCTCCCTGCTGAACATGCCCAGCGACCGCAGCTGCTTCGCCTCCTTGCTCCGCCACGCGCCGCCGTTCTGCTCCGCGATGAGCACCGCGCACGACATGGTCTTCCACACGTCCGCGGGTTCGTCGCCCTGATCCAGGATCATGGACAGGATATTCATGCTGCCGTGGCCCAGCGTCTTCGCCGTCGACCGCGCGAGGTCGACCAGGGCGTCCACGGTCCGGTCCTTGCCGACGCGGAGGTCCTTGAGGCGCACCTGGCCGCTGACGACGCTGGCGTAGTCGTTCTCGTCGTCGTGGCAGCTTATCCGCGCCGGGGGAGTCAGGGCGTGGACGTCGTCGGCGCAGGCGTGCCAGGTTCCCTCATGGTCGGCGAACCGGGGGATGAGCAGGTTGTCTCCTCGGACGGCGAGGGTGACCTTGTCGGAGCCGCGCCCTTCCAGATGGAGGTGGCCAATGCGCTGCGGTGCGCCGTCGTCGCTGCCACTGGAAAGGGTGAAAACAGAGAGATATAACCAGATTAGTCACTCGATCTGTTCAGAAGAATGTACTGTATGAGTAAACTCAGTACTATGCTCAATACTACAATAAGAAGATGGAGGGTTAGTCGGCTAACAGATCAGAAGAATGCATGGTAGACACCACCAGCATCGGCAGACCGGCCAGTAGGAGCGCCATCAACATTGACGAAAGCTTCCGAACGGACATTGTTTATTGATTGTTTAAGTTTGTGTTGCTAGCTAGGCGAGTACTCTAGCTTCTTATAAGTCCAGTAAACATTGCAGGTAGCTCATGCCCACTGTGTGTGAAACAATTCGGTACTAACGACGAACGGGAGTGGGGACAACTAGTAGTAGACTGCTCACAAGAAAAGTTCTAGTGCTACGTACGGGCCCGCCTTGAAGTTCATGCCAATGGTAAGCTTTTTGTTATTTTCACTTGTCTTTGTTTTTCTTTATCAAGGCGATAAGCCAGAGATGACTACGTGGGTCATATGACAAACTTTTATTGAAGGACCTGCCAACCTTCTACGTGGGTCATATGACAAACTAATTTTTTCACGAGATGGTCTAAAGTGTCGTCTTAGTTTGGATGACCTCCAAATTCAGTTCATAAGGTATATGTAGACATTATAGATTCGCACACAAACTTTCTATAAAAATAGCAAAAATGTCTCGTGAAAAAATAGTTTATCGTCCCAAAGAACTTAAGGGGAATCCTTGCCTCCCAAAGAACTTTGGCATGAGCTATACTCGGCCCCCGGCTCCGCGTACATCGATTTCACCAAAGATTGCCCAGAAGTCTCTAGAGACCAAGAGATCCTATCTAGCAGCTCAGAGAGATGAAGATCCCCTATGATCCCATCCAACCATTGTCGCATTCCCGGCTGATCTAACGCACGCCGGAAGTGGATGCCATCCCTCATAGCCACCGCCACCGAGATGTCTTTATTGTCGCATGAGTTGAATAGGAGCGGAAATCTCTGTTTCAAGGGTCCCTCCCCATACCACGAGTCCGTCCAAAACCTAGAGTGGGAGCCGTTGTTGATGCGGTGTTTGGCCCCTGCTTTGAAGAGATGCTTGATCTTATGAAGACTTTTACAGAACTGGGAGCCTCCACGCTGGGAGCTGGAAAAGAAGTCCCCTCCGTTACGAAGAATGATCCAAAATGAGTGTCTCCCTAAATGTTGCTACTTTTTTTATACTACTAATTGTTTCGTTGTTTGCTTTTTCTGAACTTTGCTTATACTGATACGTGTTGCCGGTGCTTTGTTTGGTACTGAAAATTGCTAGCTCATGATTGCTCGATTTTGTAAAGATGAACAACCATAGGTTTCTCGAGACGTTGAATGCAGGATCTAGTGACATGAATTGGGGCAGATTACAGCCCAAGCGGGGAACAACAGATTGCTAAAACCATGAAGACAAAAGGGGGAAATTTAAGCACGACCTTCTTCGATGTTGTGACCTCTGGCTACTGCCATGTCCCCTTGCCGCCGCCATGTCCCCTCCGCCGGAGATCCAGGGATTGAGCGCCGGAGAAACGATGAGGGAGAGAGGAGGTTGGAGAAGGGCCAAAGAGGAGGTGCAGGAAGGACACTCCTACCTGCGGGGAGGAGGACGGCCGACGGGCGGGAGGAGGTCGAGCGCTCTGCTGCTTCGTGCGGGTGAGACACGGAAGGGGCTCTCTCGGGAGTGAACAGGTACGAGCAGGGTTGCGGGATAAAATTTTCCACGTGATTCCGAGGTCGGGAGCTCGGAAACTCTCTAGGAGGTGGAACACTCGGTCGGGCCTCTGCGCGGAATTCGTTTCGGTTTCCACGGTCCAATTCTTAGACCACTCCAAACATTAGAAAGCGGGTAGGAAATTCCAATTTGGCAATTCCTGAACGTTTTTCCTACATCCAAACAGGATGGAGATGGAGAACTAAAAGAGACTCTATTCTCAGCCTGTTTTTTTTTTTGAGGGAATCGGACTCGTTTTGTTGATTGGACTTGCTCCATGGGAGGCCGAAAGACAGCAGACCTAGCCATTTCATTCCTGATTTCCTTTGCCGTGCAGCACCTGTTAGAAACCGTCTAGGTTACGTACGTGAGGTCCTGGACCCGTACTACAATTGTATTTGTACGACTCTGTTGATGTATATATAAATAGAGGAGAGGTGGAGGCTAGACCCCATGGAAACCCTAAACCTATCTTCAAACTTGGTATCAGAGCCTAAACTCCTGGCCGCCGTGAGTCCTGTCCGCCGCAGCCGTGCGATCCACCGACGAGAGTCATCTCCGCCACCGCTGCAATGACATCGTCCGCCCTCTCTCTCTCTCTCCCAGTCCGTCGGAGCTATCGCTTCGTCGTTGGCTGCGTCCGTGTCCGCCGGAGTCGTATTCCCGGCGATGTCTGTCCGCCTGGAGGCGGGCAACTTTGCCCTTTGGAAAGGGCTCCTTCTCCCGAGACCTCACCGGCGCTGGTCTTCATCATCACCGCGCGAGGTCGACCAGGGCGTCCACGGTCCGATCCTTGCCGACGCGGAGGTCCTTGAGGCGCACCTGGCCGCTGACGACGCTGGAGTAGTCGCTCTCGTCGTCGTCGCAGCTTATCCGCGCCGGGGGAGTCTGGCCGTGGACGTCGTCGGCGCAGGCGTGCCAAGTTCCCTCATGGTCGGCGAACCGGGGGATGTGCAGGTTGTCGCCTCGGACGGCGAGGGTGACCTTATCGGAGCCGCGCCCTTCCAGATGGAGGTGGCCAATGCGCAGCGGTGCGCCGTCGTGGCTGCCACTGGAAAGGGTGAAAACAGAGAGATATAACCAGATTAGTAACTCGATCTGGTCAGAAGAATGTACTGTATGAGTAAACTCAGTACTATGCTCAATACTACAATAAGAAGATGGAGGGTTAGTCGCTTAACGGATCAGAAGAATCCATGCTAGACACCACCGCCACCGGGAGACCGGCCAGTAGTAGGAGCGCCATCACCATTGACGACGAAAGCTTCCGAACGGACATTGTTGATTAATTGACTGTTTAAGTCTGTGTTGCTAGGCGAGTACTCTAGCTTCTTATAAGTCCAGTAAACACTGCGCAGGTAGCTCATGCTCACTGTGTGCAACAATTCGGTAGTACTAACGACCAACGGAGTAGTAGGCTGCTCACGAGAAATGTTCTACTGCTACTGCTACTACGTACGGGCCCGCCCGCCTTGAAGTTCATGCCAATGGTAAGCTTTTATTGAAGCACCTGCCAACTTTCTATGTTCTTCGGTCAACGATTGGTCATTCATGTATCATCCAAATTGTTTATAAATTATAATCGTCATGGTTCAGTTACATGACCTATCTTCCATGCGTGAATCAAAAAGTTCACCCCGGCAATTCTAATTAAGAGGTAGAAACTTACCCTCGAAAAAAAAAGAGGTAGAAACTCAAATTAAGAGTCATACAATGAATACTAATGTCCAGATTAATGGTGCCCTAAGTAATTGGGGAAGAACATGCTAAATTACAGTGACTGGCCCTGAAGTGATTATGCGGTTAGGGCATCTCCATCAGCTCATCAAAAGCATCCCCTAAACAAAATATACACCATCAAGGGGCAAAATCGCTCTCTAGTAGATGGTCTAAATTAATTGTCGTCTTAGTTGGGACGTCCTCCAAATTCAGTTCATGACGTACATCCAGACATTATAGATTCACACAAAGTTTCTGTAAAAAAAATGCAAAAATATCTCGTAAAAAAATATTTTAGCACCAGAATTCGTTTTTTTTACATATGCCACAAAAATATGTTTTTTTTACGGAACTTTGTGTGCAAAGATAAAATGTTTGGATGGTATCATGCATGTATTAGATTTTTTTTTTTACATTTTAAAATGCTTTAAAAATACATTTTCGATAATCCAAAAACAGTGCCTCCCTAAATGAGAGTGTCAACTACACTCCATCCCCAGGTTGGCCTGGAACGACGGGGCAACGGTATGGGCCAACTTCAGACTCTGCTCCGTATCGGTCCTAAACCTCCGACGACAGGCCTCGCTTCCCTCATTAGAAGTTGGATTTATATTTATATGAATTTGGATCATACCAGAAAATAACATATGCTACTTTGTAACCGGTATTTGATCCCTCTGGGAACCCTTGTGCTACAATCCTCGCTTTCTCACCACCTCATTTATCATTGTTTTTTTTGAATGAAAATTCACTGTTCTTCCATAGGGTAGATACTTATTAGGAGTAGGCTTTACTATGATAAATACATATCTTTTGATAGGTGAGTGCCACTCTTTCTTAGTTGCTTCCTCTCATTTGAACCATACGGACGGAGACACAAAGTTGCGCCGGACGTGATGCCAGTCCTCCTCCCACTCGCCGTTAGCCCCACTAAGGCCCCTCGGTTTGAAGATTTCCTTGAAGGAAAGAGATGGAGAACTACACGAGAGGGGCAGTAGGGGCTATCTTTTCGCATGATGTCGGGGGTGGAGCATGAACCTAGCTAGCTAACGAATGGAAAGGAAACAAGGGAGGGATCAAGAAAATTGACGCACTTAGTTCCAGTGAAATGCGAGGCTCCCAGTGGGTAAATCACCTTGGGCGGACAAGAGGGAGGTAGATCTGACTCACTACGATCCCTTTGTTCCTCCAACTTCAGCCAACAAACTATCATGGTAGCAATCCACTCGACTTGGAAAGCAGCATTGTGGCAAGAAGCAGGAACAACTGTGGCACCTGACATCACACATTCAGTTTTCTTTTGCGGGGAACTACATGCGCTTAACTTTTTACTACCTCCAGTCCGAATTAACTGCCGTGGAAGTAATAGGGAGTTAGCAGAAAATCTTACGTTAATCCATCACTAATTCTGGATTGGAGGTTGTACAACACAACATGTGCAATTGTGCATAAATATGAACTAAATAGCATATATGATGTACGATTCTACTAAAAGGAAATTTACTCCCTCCGTCCACTTTTATAGGCTCACTTCTTACTATTGAGTGCTAAGAAGTGAGCCTTATAAAAGTGGACGGAGGGAGTATCAAAATAAGATATGCTGAACATGGCAGTGTCACATGTATGCACCTAAACGGAGGTAATCGTCATGAACATCAATCTAGATCCAGTTCTTTGGCACGGACATAAGTTGAGAGTGTTTGATAAAATGCCAGCTACTAGGCAAATACTATTATTCAAGAGCACTAGTTAATGTACAATGTTGCGTGCATAAAGTACTCCATACATTAATATTAACACATGAATGAACGCATCCCCTCATTATCTCAAAACCAAGACAGAAAAAATAGGAAATATTGTAGTCCTAATATAGTTAAAAGCAATGAGAATCTCAGTTTCTGACACCAACAAGTTAGGTATTCATTGCGCCCAAAATATTGACTTACAACTACAAAATACAATCACAATGATCGGGAGTATCTAGCCTGCCCATCAGATTAGATCATTTGCATGTGAAAATAGAAATAGAACAATTGACACTTCAAGGATTGTAATTGGGTCACAAAAGGCATTTGACCCATCAATTTCACCCTAGGGGCATCGGCATCACAATTGAAGTGAAGTACGCACATTCTCGCAAGTGACGTACCTACTGCCAGTCTGGGGCTTGCAGTGTGACCGGTCGGTGCATCAGAAAAGATGTGTTTGGAAGATAGACCCTACTGCTTATCTGGTTGAAGGTCAGACGAGGCTGAATTCGATTCGAATGCCATGCCAGCATCTAATGGATCAAGCTCTACAATTTTCAACACACAAAATTAGCAAACCATTGAGATAATTGTCTTCGTCTTTAAATCAACAAATGCATACTATAAGACTATTTTAAATGATTTTGTCTTTTAATGAAGTTAGGAACACGTGGTTTATATACAAACACAAGTTGAAATTTTGTTTTGGGAACTAAAACCAACATCATGGTTGTGCACGGAAACCAAAACTGCTTCTAAAGAAGCACCATACACGAGATCTTAGGTCTTGTTAGGCACACACAATTACACAAGACGAACAGGAGCATCGACATGACCTTGATTGCAGCGGTAGTGACCGGGAGCAGAAGGCGTTGATGTACCGGTGGGTGTACTACTCCGAGAAGTTATCCACCCATCCGTCCAACCCATCCACTCCTTGTCTGCTCAACAAAAAAAATCGATAAAGAAAAATATTATTATAAACTAATTGTCATTTATGTTTCTACTACAAGCAAAGGTAGATCATGGAAAAATGTAAACCAGAAAACAACGAGATTTGACATGTATAACCTAAACGAGGGTGAACATCATCGAAGATCTGATTATTTGGCAAGAGACAAAAGTCATGAGATTTCGGTGAACATGAAGATACTAGTAAAATACTATTATTCAAGAGCACTAGTTAAGTTTCAGTGATGCACACGTAATATTAACACATGAACCATACATCGATTTGTGAAAACAAACAATGAAGCAGAGCCAAAATAGACTAAATTATTCAAATCGCACGATACTAATTTCAGCATTTCATAGACTAGAGAAGTAAACCCACTAAGAAGAGCATGATACTAAGATGACGGCGCGAGACAATAGTATCACTAACAGTCACGAACCACTCGACATTCCAATAGACGCACGGCATAAAGTGACGCTCAATACCACGGCATGAATGAGATATGTCGCCGATGGGGGCCCTGCCCTACTTCAAGGTCTTATTTGTGACTCAGCCAGCTCCATGGTGGTGCACGACGCCCGCATCCGGAAGGGGCTGCGCCGAGTCGGAAGCACTGCACATGGCAAATTCGCGTCAGTTGCAACAACATCAATACTTCTAAAGCATAATGATCCTGATATATAACCAAAGAAAAGAAACTAATATGGCAGCACTTTTAAAGCATAATAATCCTGTTCTAGGATGCCAATAATATGCAACTATGCAGCTTCTTGGTATCATCAAAAGGGACACCATACCAGGTCTCGTAACAATTTACTCTTAAAAAAGCCGACTTCTCATACACTAGGTGACATCACCACAATGATACCAAAACCTTAGCCACGAATTAGCTACAGCTTGATTTGGTTCTCTCGCATAGTTGCGATAGCATATTCGGAGTCATAGGTATTATCCACAAAATGGAGATAAACTAGAATCATGAGGACAGACATTCGCTGTCTATTCACTGTAATTGTCGATAAACCAAACGGAAATAAAATTGTTTTATGAAATTACGAACCTGAAACAAGGTACTACATTGTGAAATGCAGAACAATTTGGGAACCTACATCAGACGGGCAACCGTCTGTATCCAATCGCAAAACAATGATAAAGAGCTATATTTTGTTGTACTTACGATAATATATATCTAGCTTTCCGCCCCAACAAAAGGCTGCTCCAAACAACCAAATCAGCCAATACAGGGAATCAGGTTCTCCTACGTACACAGGTCAATTGGTCGCTAGGCAAAAACTAATGATGAGAGCATTTCTCGAGAATTTCAGGTACTAGTAGCAGCTCGTTGAGATACAGTGCTTCACCCATAATATTAACACATAATCAAACAACGAGTTCCTAGAGCCAAGACAGATCAAATTTGTTCGGATAACACGATGTTAATTTCAGATTTATAGACCAGAAAAATAAATAAAACCTGGTAAGAAGAACACGATACAGAGATGATGTGTACTGCTAACAATCACAGCCATCCGACAATCCAATACATGCACGACAGAGAGAGATGAGGCTCTGTTCTTACCACGACGCGAGCAAGAGATGTCGCTGATTGGGCCCCGACGATGCCTTGCTTCTCAAGGCTGCAATCGAGGCTCAGCCAGCTCCGAGGCGTGGACGACGCCCCCTCCTAGCTCTGTGCAGAGGGCGTTGCGCGGACTCGGATCCCTGCACATGGAAAATTCGCGCCGTTGCAGAAGCAATACTGGAAGGAGTCGGTATGGAGCAGAGCACCGGTTGGGAAAGAAGAAAGACATGGGGCTTTTGCCGACCTTCCAACGGAGCAGCAGCATGGTGCGGCCCCTGACCATCGCAGACAATACGGTGCCTTGGCCTGGAGATTCAGGTTGGTGTTGTTCACGCCCGGGGTTGCTCCTGTCGGACGGGCGGCAGCAGGAGGAGGAGCTCGGGGTATGTCGGCGCTCCATAACGGCGGACGACGCCGTTGCAACGCAACCACCAGTTGGACGGAGGAGAGAGGTGGGCGTCCCGATCCTCTCCTTGCGCGTCGTCGTCCTTCCTAGAACCGGTCAACGCCCTCTAGTGCTCGGGAGGGCGGGGAACCGGCGAGGAGCACCGAGGCTGTAGGTTTCGCGTGGAACAGGGGGGTGCGTAAGGATTGTATAGGTGGGGCGGCCGGCGTCGAGGAATTGAGTGGCGGTGGCAGAACGGACTTGAAGAGAGCGTGGCCGTCGTCAGGAAGCTGGTCGGGGAAGGGCTCGTGGGCCGTCGTCGGCGTCGAGGGGGAGGGTTCGAGATGGAGCGCTAGGGCGTGAGCGACGGCGGGAGGGAAAGGGATCGGGGAGTGATTGCGTCGAGGTCTAGAGGATCTGGTTTGGCTGGGTGACTTCCGTGCGTTGGGTAGAGAGACAGGCTGGCAGTACGTGTGTGCCTTGGATGGGTCACCCCACGCTTTTGGATCCTCGTGAGCATGATTCCCATAACTTTTTTTTGAGAAACATGATTCCCATAACTTGATTGGCTGGATGCTTTCCATTTAATTAGCTTCCTTCCCGTGCGAGGTGGGCATGCGGCTCCGCAATTAATCTCGGAGTAAAACCCGAGCGGTTGGTATGCTCCGTAATCTCGGATCTAAAATAATTGAATGGCGTCCCTTCGGGGACATCCGAGAAAAATGAATTGAATGGCTCGATGGGTCTCCGCTTGACATTTAATTAGCTTCCTTCCGTTTCCATGGTACGCTCTCCGTAATTAATATCGAAATGATTCGAGCGATTTGTATGGAAACATCATTCTTCCTCAGCGGCGATTTTTATGATTGTATTCCTTGCCGGTGGCTTTGGGAAAATATCCTATATAATGGTTACACCATAGACTTTAAACTAGAAAAATACCCCGCGTGTTTGCAGCGGGTATCTCTTTAAGAAATATTCTATAAACCGAACGGTATAAGGTGGAAATATTCCATTATCAAGATTCAATTGACCACATTATCGACATACCAAATTTAATTCGCCTTAAATTTGTTGTATAATTTTGAGAAATAAATATTAGTGACATGGATAATTATATGGTTGAAAAAGATGGCATAGTTATGTGGCATGAAATATGTAATATCACAATTATTAGTGGATATGACATGGATAATTGATTGGCTAAAATGATGGGTGATGTGGATAGCTTGCATGTTGAGATAGAAAAATCATAAATGCATCTTAGTGGGGTTTGCTTTATAAGAAGTATAGATTGATCGTGTTCTTACTTTACAGTTCATTTACAAAAAGAACATCAAATGTCCACCATCATCTTGCATACGTATGATCACGCACATGGTTCAAAACTTCTTATTTCGTGTATGAGCAAATAAGCCAATGCCGCTGCTTAACAACCCGGGCCTATTGGAATGCGCCATCCTTACCGTCTAAGAAAAGAAAAACATTTACCGAATCGCATTGCACTATCTCTATGCGTCTTGTACTTCGATCCAGCCCGGTCTCTACTAGTAATATTTTATACACCACTTTCTCCCACCCTGTCAATGTCATGGACATATTCTCGCATGGTAACCCATCCTCGAGCGCGAGCGAGGGCATCGGGTACGAGCCAAAAGCTAGTCGGAGCAAATCCACGACATCTTTTCATCATCAACTATGGCTAGCTAGCCTCCATGTTGTGCTTCATCAATTCGCCTGCCCAGGGTTTTGTCGGAACTGGACAACGACGTGCCTATCTGGGCCCTATGGTAGTGGTTCATGTCGTGGCCGATGTCATCTCCGAGAAAGATTCCCTGAGTTAGAGACGGCGATCTACATGATTGCCGCGCGGTCCAAGCCCGAGACCCCGTCCGGGTGGGTCCCAAGCATGGTCCGGTTTCTCTCGCAAGGACATTGGTGAGGTGGAGACTCCCATATTTTACAACCCACGAAGTCGAGGTGTTCCCGACGAGGTGGATCGAGTCGGGGAGGAGGGAGATGGACAAGTAGCGTTGGCAGGATAAGAAGACTGGAGTACCAAGATATTCGTACCCTTTTAGAACGAGAAATAACATTGGTTGGCCTTTTCCTACACCGAATGAAATTAATATTGGCATGTTCAAAGAAAAACTAACAGAACAAGATACCCAAATAAATATTTATCAAGACTACAAAGATTACGAGCTATCGATATGAACTATTGTATAATTTGTAATTATCCAAAATATTTTTTGTTTCTGTGTCAACAAATATACCACGTCGTTGTTGTCGGTCATCGATTCTAGCTTTGACCTCCTCACTCAAAGTACATTCGACAAAACCTCATCCCGCTCTAATTCATATGCAAGAGAATAGAAATGGGACCCACCAGCCAATCTCGCAGGCAGATGCGTACGACGCTCAAGTGGGTGCGCGCAGAAATTTCCAACCCCGAAAAGGTCAACTAGGCCCTATTAAGGAGCCAAGAGTTTAATAGACAAAAAGTGAGAGGAATCTCTCCTATCTAAAAGAAAAGTTTGGTTCCGTCTTCTCCGTACTCCGCGATACGTCGCCCGTTTCGTCCGACCACCATGCGTCCTCCTTTCGTCCAACTCCCTCCTTCAATCATGCCGCATCGCACGCACATCCCTCCTAGAGTCCGACAAGCTGTCGCGGCCGGAGATACCAAAAGCCACCCTCCTCTTTGTTCCTGCCCTTCTTCGCATCTAGAGTCCGCGCCTCCTCACATCGGCCGCCGGATCCTGCCGTCGCCGTCTCCACCGACTAAGCCCAAAACAACGCTCGACACGAGGTCGCCGTGCTACAGGCCACCACGATCGTCCCAGAACCATCGCCATCTCTAACGCCCCGTTCGCCCACACCCGGATGGATGGCGGATCTCGGAGAAGAGGTCGCCGACTAGGGTCCAGCCCTCCCATGCCTGTCCTTTGTCAGAGGGCCGCCGCCTAGGGTCCGGCCCCTGCATCCTTCGACGCCGCCGGCCACACATACGTGTACGCATAGAGCACGACGACACCAGCCACCCGCACACCACGAGATCTGCATCGCCAACCTCATACAACAGGTGGTAGCCTGCCTCCCCTGCCGCCCCGATGTATGTGAATGAGATGAGCTCCTCTTCCTGTGCATCTCCGCTGGTCCCTCGAGGATGTGCCTAGAGGATGGTGTCTCGAGTGTCGCCTGTCCACCCCCTGGTACTCCTCGTCTTTGCCATCCCCCGTTAGAGCACGTGTTGACGAGCCCAGATCTGATACTGCTTAATTTCGCCCAACAAGTTTTTGTTCCCTACAGTCGAATCAAAAGTTCCAAAACTCAAAGGGTAGCATCTCACTGAAGGTATGTCAGATCCTAACGCCTCTACGTGTAATAGTCTATTTGTCCACTTGATTGCATCTTCCAAAAACTCTGATGGATTTTCTATATGCTCAAAGCTGAAAACATTACAAGTAAATCCTGATGTTGGGTTTAATTCAGTGGACCGTTTTGTTGTCAGACCAAGGAGTTTGATGGATGATCTTATCAAAGAAGACGTGGGCGAGGGGAGCTTACTGCTACTATGCATTCTAACACTGTTCTTCTTTGTGTTTATGAGCAGCGCGAGGAGTGAACTGAGGAACACACCACTGCAAAGAAAATATTTTTTCGTGGTTGTTTCTCTTACTCCAGATTAAGGATTGACATGAGAACACATTCACAGAGCATTGTGCAATCCACATCTGAAAATAAAGGCACATGAGCAAAACTGGGATTGTCTTCCAAAAAAATCGAAGCCCCGGAATAGATGATACCCACAATGCTATCTATCTAAAAGTTGTTGATTTATTTTCTGAATGCAGTGCTGAAAAGCAGCCGATGTCACTATCCCATGTGAACTAAAAGTTCAATGTATATATGTGTGTTGTGACTTAGTGTTCCTCCAAATTTTATGGCATTTGCGTGCAGTGCAATGAGATGTTTATCATAGGAACCGCGTCTCTGTGGTGCATAAGAGAAGACAACTGATGCTGGGATATCATTCAGGAAACATTGTGATCTTCAGAGCAATATGTATCGTCTGCATGCAATATGTTTGATTAAATGTGCACGGGCTAGGCTGTTTAGTGAGCTCTTGGATTCATCTATCAAGTTGGTTTTTATCAATTTCAGGTGATTTCTTACCCATCAATTAACTTCATTATGTATTGTATTCTGAATCCTATATGGAAATTACACACATCTTGTTTGAGAGTAGGAATTTTGAAGCAGCGTCTTGTTGGTAACTACAGTATATGTACTCATCGCCGACAATTTCAGGCTAAGTAGTTGTTATATTGCCAATGTGTCACTGTCAACACCTTCTTATACCCCTATTCAACCCTTATCGATTGGATGAATCATATCTACATGCTATCTGGGGAGCCGCGTTTGAAAAATGATGCACTGCCTGTCAAACAAGAGGCACATATTGTTCTTGTGCTTATTTTGTTGATCTTGTGTTATGAATGTTAACTTTTTATTTCTCTTTCTTGCACAGTATGAGGAAATTCGATTCTTGGTCTTTAAGATTAACTATTCGACCTTGTTGCCACAAACAAAGGATCTGCCATTTTCAAACAATGAAGTAGCAGATACTAATTTTTGACATTTTTTATCTGGCTAAATTTTAAGAAAACGGTCACCCATGTGATGTGTGCATGCGACGTGAAACTGTACTGAAACGAATATTTCTCTACTCAAGCTGCATGGTGCTATGTATTTCTCTGTTTTTTGTATTTCACTTTCGCTCAAGTTGCACTTCAATAAATATTAACCCTGCATGTTTAGCAGGTTGCTGTCCATGTCCCTGGAAGTGTGAACGTTGTCAAGAGATGTTACCACATGTTTTCATCTGCCGGCTGCACAGAAGATCGGGAACATACAGATAAATACTTCTCCGTGGCTGAAACGAATCTTATTTTCCAACTGTCTCTCTCTTGCCATCAAATCTGAGCAATACAAGTGTGTCTCATCAAGGTAAGTTTGTGTGAGTTTTTGGGTTAATTTTTTTACATCTCACATCCGAATTTTTGGTCTTATAGAAATCTTTATGTTTTTACTGGAATTTGTACTGTAATTACCAGAAATTCAGGTGGATTTCATATTACCGGAATTAGGGCACAGTTCACTCCTGGAATTGGTCATGAGCGCTAGCCATGCTCAGCTGATAAAAAAAGTAACAACTTCCATTATTTGAAATGAAGGTTTTAATTCCTCTAATTATGATCAAATGCCTTTTTAAACTAGAGGTTACATCCTGTGGGATGCTGAAATAACAACAGATTGATAATGGCAACTTTAGTCATCAGTTGGTCATGTTGAATGCAAATTATCATATTCGTACATGTTTATCTCACTATTCTTGCAAATGATGATTTGGCCTGATGCTTGTGAAGCTAAACAACTTCAAGAAACTGATATATGAATTGATCAAGATGTTAAAGTGACCTATTTCAAATTTGCAGAGTGAACGCAAATGGTTATATCGCCACAACATTTTCTAAAATTGAATGGAATTCTGCCATTGCTCTCTTATGTACATGTTCTATCAAAGAACTTGTAACAATATGGTTTAGTTTATATGCCAACCCAGACTTGAAAAATTGCATTCTCTTGATCTAATAGTTTACAATCGAATTGCCAA
The DNA here is from genome assembly GCA_028641055.1 of Alopecurus myosuroides. Classification (NCBI taxonomy): domain Eukaryota; kingdom Viridiplantae; phylum Streptophyta; class Magnoliopsida; order Poales; family Poaceae; genus Alopecurus; species Alopecurus myosuroides. The sequence continues at coordinate 29,021 of JAPCYS010002455.1, forward strand.
AGACCAATAAATGATTGTGATATCTCTCAACAAATAACGGTTTGTCAATTGTGGTAGAACTACTGATTTGAGGTTAACAACCACACTGATATCTTTGTACCTGCTGCGAGGTCATATTGGAGCAACTAAATTCGGAGTTATTATCTGCGAGACTGCGACACTATAGCAAGCTTTCAAATGATTTGCATCTTATATTCCAGATCAGTGCTTCACGGAAGCAAGCAGTCGAGTGCACTAACAAGTGGGCAAAGAAGGCCGCATCTATGTGGACATGCTTGTCGGCGATGATATGGCATCCCTGACGGGGAAGGCTCTTCCTACAAGGACATGTGCGCCTGCAAGTTGACGCGCTCCGAGAAGGTCTGTTTGGCGGACGCGTGGACCGTGAGAAGGGAAGGCCTATCTCAAGCGTAGATGCCGGTCCGATCAATCTACAATTTTGATTTTACAGAGCACTGACTAGGCCAGTATCCCAGGCACTGATGGAGTACCTCTGGTATCACGTCCTGATGGAGTACCTCTGATCTTTGCCCCGCATAGAAAAACCTGTTTGTATCAGTCGGTATGCAATCCACTGGATTACTTTACTTATGTATTGCCTCTTATAAATGGGTTCTTCTGCTTTGGTCGATGTAGCCTGGTTCATAATCTATATCAGTCAAGGTGTACGATGGTAATACTTCGTACATTATTATGTGAACTACTATTTTAATCAATAACATCCACTAAATTAACATGTTGTGTGTTGAAAAGTGAAACTTTTGCACAAGTCTCAAGATTAGAATGTATGAAAGACAAGCAATGTTGCAGGTAAATTCAGGTATCACAGAAGTGCGTTCAACTGTTATAGAAGACGAGCAACACTTGTGCGCAGTTCCATCAGCTGAAAAAAGAGGGTTACCAAATTGCCTTGAGTGTTTTGAAGAATGAAATTACCAATTAAATAATCCGAGGAATCTTTAACCATTCAAATCTGACCATGTTTCTGCTTCTAGAGAATGATCTCTGGCCATAGCCCAAATGATTCGTTAATCGGTGATGAGGCTTTTTAGTTATATTTGAAATGAAACTGAACACTAGAGACGCGGCACACACAGGTAGCTAGATCTGAGAGAGACGAGCTTTTCCCTCAATACTTGAGGAGAAGTGAGCGCCAACCTTGCTTGTCAGGCCTTCAATACAAGATCCACATAGCCGGCCAGGCGACAATATGGGAGTGTTTCTAACTCAGTGGCAACATGGTTGGTTTCCATAGAAGATCTCCATAGTCGTTCATGCAGTCGCGATACAATTTCGGAGTGTTCTAACTCAATGGCAACATGGGACGGGTTTGGGGCACAACGTGTTTCTAACTCAATGGCAACATGAGACGGTTTGGGGAAACAACACTATGACGACGAAAAGCGTGATCTCCGTAAAATGGGCTGACAATTCGGTTGCAATTATCGATGAGTATAAGAGATGCCATGGGGAAGACTTTGTTCGGTCACCAAAGTGCTTCTATTGCTTCGATGACCCCTCCTATCTTACGCGTATTAGAGAGCATATCTTAGATATAAGAGGCAATTATTTGTGTTTGTTCCTTGTATGCTTCAATGGTCTTAATGTTTCCCAGAAACCTGATTTTCACGCCTATTGTTTTTACATGTTTGTCGAATAAAACAAAATGGTGACCGTGGCAACGCACGGGCATTCAACTAGTTCACTCTTAATTTACAAATCCCTCTTGTGTGACTTACCACCTCATAGCCATGCCCAACAGATAGTAGACCATGGTTGTAACATCGACATAGACTAATCTTATATAAACTAGGAGACGGTTGTTACCTTTAATTTCAATCGCCATTTCGTCGTTGACTCTTACGAGGTACCTTTTTTTGCAACACGATTATTGCTTGTCATTTCGTCCCCGTTCGTTAATAAGGTTTTGATTTATGCTAAGAGATATAAATTTCCATGCATGTATTTGTATTAAAGGGCATGCACGTGTACGGAGAGAAGGAAACAAAATGGTGTTTCAAAAAACATGCAAGCCACGGATAACCTAACTGATGTTTGATGAAACGTGCAATCCACGGATAACCTAACTCCTCGGGAGCTATGAAACAACCTTGAAATTTTCTCGATCATAGCTTGTACTCTACCAATTTAAGAACCAGAAGATACGCCACGCGTTGCTGCGGGGATTGCTTTAAAAACTATTAAATATTGTAAACAAAAGTTTATGAAAGATGTAGTACATTATGTTTTCTTAGTAAATATGCATTCAATTGATCTTAGTATTTTTTTTTAAATTATTAATATGGATATTTGATGGTTTAAGAAGTGGATGTTGTGTAGGTTGCATGTAATGATTAATTAATATTAGTGAATATGACATGTACAATTGATTGGATAGAAGAATAGATGGTGTGGATAGATTGCATGTTAAGATACAAAAATAATTAATGCATGTTAGTGGGTTTTTCTTTACAAGAAGTATAGATACATTAAGCTACATTTCATGAAAGGTCATAATTTCCATTCAAATTGTAAAATAAGGACACAAGGCATACTATTTATTCTCGTGCAGGTAAATGCGGGTTGTGTGCATGCGTACAATTTCATGTGCATTATAATCATTGCTATGCATGTAGATTGTTGTTATTCCATGCAAGTTGAAATACTTGATATTTTGGTATGTCAAACTAGATAATGGCTACTTAGATATTCATTGGTCGCAAAAAATGGACAGAAAAACCCAAAAGTTGATGTATTGAAAATGGGCGCAGAAAGTGCCAAAACAAAAAACTCACAAATTTATAACATGGGCTTTATTGATCGTGTCATTCTCTTTCATTCATTTTGGACTTTATATTTATTCTTATAAATTAGATAATGACTGATTAAAGAAACATAATCGTAATTTTTAGGCGGGAAATCCTAAAAAGGGTGTGAGTTATGGGAAAATTGCAAAAACTGAAAATGGGTGGGAAAAATTCTAAGTCTACCGTTCATGTTGGAGGACTTGATATTTTATGCTTACACACTAGATAAAATTCTAAGTCTACCGTTCATGTTGAAACTCCAAAAAGTGTGTGTGTTCGAAGCATTTGGAAAAAAATTCAAAGACGCAAGCGAGCGGAAAATTGCCAAGTAAACACTTAATATTTATGCGTGCAAACTAGATAACTCCTACATAAATAAATCACGAGCCATGAAAATTGGAGGGCGACGGGGCAAAAATTATGTGCCCTAAGAAGGAGCGGTAAAAATATGAAAATGAAAATGAGTGGGGAAAATTCCATTTTTTCACTCATGTTGATGGAATTTCTATTTTGTGCTTACATACTAGATAATGCATACTTACATAATCACATGGAGAAAAAATGTGAAATCTCAAAAAGTGCTGTGTTTGGGCGATAAAATAGCAAAGGTAAAATCGTCATGTTGAAGGATTTGATATTGTATTCGTACAAAATCAATAAAACCTTAGATAATCAATAGTCGTGAAACTTTGAGGAGAAACACCAAAACTATTTGTGTTGAAAACATATGGGAAAACTACCAAGTCTTTATTCATGTTGAAGGACTTGATACTGCATGGTTACAAACTAGTAATGCGTACTTAAGTAATAACCGGTCGTCAAAATTAGGCAGGAATCCTAAAAATTGTGTGTTGAAAATGGGTGGAAACTACCAATATAAAGGACAAGAATTTTCCATGTCTTTCATTCCAGTTGCGATACTTTCTCTTTATGTTTACAAATTAGATAATGTCTACTTACATAAGCCCCCCCCCCCCCCCGAAAAAAACGTGGGGGGGGGGGCAAAAAGTGTGTTAGGCGAGAAAACTACCAAACTTGTATATTTCCGGGGAATATGCTAAGTCTTTTATTTGATCTTGAAGGAATTTGTATTTTATGCTTACAAACTAGATATTGCTTACTTACATAATCACAATCATGAAAATTGGGTGGGAAACTCAAAAAAATTGCGCTGAAAAATAAATGGAAATACTACAAAACAAAACAAAAAATCTAAGGGAAATAATGCCAGTGGAAGGCAGAATTATTTCAGGGAGACATGGGAGGACATGAGATGTCCCGTGATGTGAGAAATATTTTTCTGAAACCATTGGATAATTTTGATGATTTAATCTATAGAGGTTCACAGGGTTCTACAAGAGTTTCACACAAAAGCGCGAGAAAGGGGAAGTACCGAAGGGGGGCCTCGGGTGATGGCACACATTGTGTCGTGATGTCGCATTATCCCTAGGCTCACTAGGATCACACCCCCCCCCCTCCGGAATTTCCTTGTTTGGTTTTGGAGATAACTAGAAAAGACTAAAGAAAGGAAAAAAGGAAAGAGGAGAAGGGTAAAAGGAAAGGATTTCCCAACTGGGGAGTCCAATCCGGATTGGTCTAGGGGAAGGGGTGCGACTACCCTAGATTGGCGTCACTAGGCCCCCTCCTCCAAGGAAAGTCCCATCCCCATTCCACTATATAAAGGCCCTCACTCGCGTGGAATCAAACACACAATTGGCTCTTGGGTATCTCTCTACGGGGATTTTGAGGTATCCTCTCCCTCTAGACGATATCTAGTTGTGTCTCTCCCTATCATGTGTTGATAAATCATCGTGTAGATCTGATATAGATTATAGCTACCACCATAGATAAGCCGAAAGCCTGGTCTCTCTTCGTTATCGCCTAGTGAATAGTAATCGACAATATTCTCACCTTTAGTCTTGCATGTGAGAATCTCCAACAGGCTTCATTGACCATGTCAACAATAAGCTTCATTCTTCCGCTGCCGGTGTATGTAAGTACCATATAATTGCATGTATGGATCCATATCGCATAGTTGATCTTGCGGTTATGTAAGACGGAAAATAAATTCCTACATCTAACTTAGTATTAAGTACTCTAAACCTCACATCAATTTTGAGTACTTTTTCTCATCAAACTCATGGGTCTTGTTGGAGGATCTCGGTGAACTTTTTTGCACTACATTTTTTGCGCACACTGCACCAGTATGGTGAGAGGGCTGCAAAATTGGACTTCCGCAAAAAATAAAAGTCTCAGAAAAACCAAACTTCATGACAGTTATCCAATGCCAACGGAATTCACAGTCAAAGAAATCGGAGATCGTATGCAATAGTTGCTGCTCATAAAATTACATTGACCTAACATTTCATGTTAGGTAATAGAATCATTTGACGCATAAATTAATAACTTTCAAAAACGAGAGATAACATGAAATAATAGGCAATATTTTCTCCAAGAAAGAACATAACGCCTAACAATAAGATGACACATGAAATGATAATTAGTAGGTATATCCGGGCAAAAAAAAAAGGAAACCTATAAGGCAAGGCGACGAGAGACCACAAGAAATCATGGTTATCGCGCTTTAATTTCATGCATCAAACAATAACGCACGACAAATGAAATAATACGCAATTCATAAAATCAAGCCGCTACAAAAAAATGGTACATGAAATGATAGGTATATCTAGATTGCTCTATGGTGGGCACGTAGGTCCTTGTACAGTGCTTCGAGGGAGTAGCATACTAGCATTAGGGTGGCTGTTTCTTAGATTGTACTCCTATCTAGGATAATACGTTAAGATACAATGCATTTACGGAATGGCTTAGTAGGTAGTATAATGTTTACTAGCTAGCAGCCAATCCTATATTCAGGATACATCGACGCAGGTATGGTGCATGCGTACGTGGACACAGCAAGATCATGTTACACATGGCCAACTTATTAATTCTTCAATCCACGTGAAAAGATGGACGCAGTGGCGAAGCTAGCTCATGAGTTTAGCCCGGGCAAAGTCTAAATAAACTAGCTAGCTCATCAGGTCTTGCACGCAAAATGCCATGCTTAAAAGATTCACTACCCAATAGTGCTTAAAGGAAAATCGTCACCTTAGCCCGGGCAGGTGCCCGGGCATGCCGGGCCTTAGATCCGCCACTGGATGGATGGATGCATGGCATCTTACAATTAACTCAGACGAACTTGCATGCATACTAAAAAAAACGAGACCAAAGCAAACATAAGCCCTCACTCCTCGTCGAGTTCGATGTTGAACCGTGGAAGGTGTGTGGCCGCAAGGGCACTAAGCTCTTCTCTGCGGATAAGGCCTTCCGAAATGGGGATATCTTAGCGGGGATCATATGCAATTTGCGTACGTGTCACCCTATTTAATGATGAAAGAGATTGTAGTTGTATCTTAGGCCTATCCCAATGCAAGTCTCTTAGCACGGTTTCATAGGTATTTTTCTTATTAGGCACTATAGTTAATGAAGAGAGATAGTGAGGTTGTATCTTATCTAAGATACAATGCACCGTACATGTTGTCTCTTAAGTTTTTATTAGACATATGATAACGTGCTAAGAGACGGTGCATTGAAACAGGCCTTATATAAGATAAAACTCTTGCACGAGATCATAGACAAAAAAAATTAATAGACCAATCACAAGCAAGTATTAGGCCAAAATCATTAACTGCTACTTGACTTAGGGTGGTAGGTTTTTACATTTTTCTTCTACCAAGGATACCGCGCTAAGATATAATGCATTATGGAAGACCTAAGCCCTTGCAATTATTATTACCAGCAATGGCTTGTATTTATTTTTGTGCTAACAAATACTTCAAATTTTGTCTTGCCGGAGAAAGAAAAGAAAAAAAGAGTGGGCATGTTGTTTGGTCACGACGCGCGTTGCCTACATGGTAATGCCCACGCCGGTTATCCTAGACCATCACGATAACTTGACTATATTTGAAAGGAATAATAGAAAGGTAGCTAGAATTGGGTGTACGTACGTACCGCATGCAAATGCAAGGAATGCACGTACACGAGCAAAGTTTATTAGGTGGCCAGCTCGTTTCAGTAAGCATGCAAGTGAAACTATGTGGTAGAATCATGTGGAGTGCTAGTGTACGTACGTGCACGTACGCATGCATGGATTTTTTTTTTCTTTCAAACTAGGAGGATCAAGGCGTTGTCGCGGGCAACGAGAGTATAGGCGCGCGTGTGTTGTCTTGTATACGGGGTGAGCTGGTGGCAATTGTGTATAACGATTTCGTAGGCACGTATATGTACCCATGCTTCCCCCTCGGAAGGAAAAGAAAATTGTATAAGCATGCTGAGCCAATTCGAGACACATCAGTTCATGTATGGTGCAAATATGTTACTCCCGAAAACTCGTTGCCACGTGGTTTTCCGAGTATAAATTATCGGTCAATCAGAAAAAATTTCAGAAAAGTTCAAAAAATAAAAGATCAGCAAAGGATAAATATAAGACGAGGTTGCGGTGTCAAAGTCGATCGTCACAGACCAGTTGCGTAGCCACCAGGATAGAGCAACGTCCAAGGCCAACTTTATGCTTAAGTACAAAATATTGCAAGACACTCGGCAAACAACCTCCGGACGAGGATGCAAGGGTGCAGGAGACGTAACGGTCGGCAGCCCGGATGCACCGAATTGCCCCGAGACATGATCTCTCCGTCTCCATATAAACCACATCCGGCTGTCACGCCAACCGATGTGCCACAACCTCCCACCCGTACATTTGACCCACATCTAGTTGTCGGACGTCGTGGCCGGGGTCGTCGACAAATCACATCCCTCTCGCTCCCACCTTCTAGTGGACCTCCTCGCTACAACACGTACGTACAGCTGTTGCTTCTAGCCGACATAGTTGAGATGCTTCAGAGTCGAGGTTCGTCGTGCTCCAATAGATCTCCGAGGGTTGTCATCCTAGATACTTTTATCCTTGAAGTCGGGTTCTCGATATTTCCCTTGCACTTGGCTGATTGTTGTCGTGGTGTATGTGCAAGTGCAAGAGTGCAAACCGTGCAGGAAGGACGTATTAGGCGCCAAGTATTTGGACAAAATATTTTGGTTTTGGGCCCAAGTGTGGGGAACTGTTGTGTCTCAAACCAAATTTCCGGTCTTTTCCCATCCCGCCGCGCACACGGACAACATCCTCTTCCTCTTCTTCTAGACTCCATCGAGTCCTTTCCCTCCCGTCGCACGCAGGACGCCGGCGCCGACTCCTCCCCTCCGGAACCCATTTCAGCCGCCTCCTCATTCCATGGCCTGGAACCTCCAAACAATAAATTTAGGACCGAGGGAGTACATCGATCATTTTTCCTTGGGATTGTATTGTGTCTATCCTTGGACAAAACTATCGAGGAGTTGTGACATCCCAGGTTAATTAGTATCCATGTTTTTTAGAATTGTTAAAGAAATGAATAGTTGATCATATACGATGGATCCTGCACCAGTTGAACTCTCCATCTAGTCTAGTAGGAAGGAACATGCAATAGCTAGCATGAAGGAAATAGAGAGCCCCGGCCATGGTGATTTTATAATTAATGTTCATTGGAAACCAAGTGCAAGGCCAATCGTTTTCTCTCTTCCGTCGCCCTACCAAATGCAAGCTGCAATAATTTCTACCGCAATTTAAGATTTGCCAAGAAAGCAGCAGGCAATGGATTACTCGCGCGCATGGATGCGTCTTAGAAAATAAAGAGAAAATATAATGCGTGATTTCCGGGGTGGCATCCAGGTCATCAATCCGTGGGCACTTGCTCAATCTTAGGGCTCCATCGATCCATCCATAGACGTGTCATATTTTTTTGTTTAGCTCATCCATGCAAATACGGAGTAGAGGAAATAAAGGCCCAGCTAGCTGGGTGGATCGGTATATTACGTCGTAACTCGTAAGCCTACACACGGCTGGGGAAAAAAAATCGTACCAAGCATTTTGTCTCTTTGCTTGAAAAGAAGGTTTTGCTTGCGTACGTACCTCCTGACATGTACGGACCTGCTAATTTCCCAGGGGGGGAGGCAGGGTTCGATCAAAGGCGCGCGAGAAGGCGAAAAAAAGGACGCCGAGGCGGACTGAGGCGCGCGGGAGACATAATTGCGATCGAGAGGGCAAGAAAGATACGGTACCTCAAGGGAAAACAGAGCTGCATGCATGCTAACGAACAGCGATCATCGACTCACTGGCCAGATAGCAATTCACAGGGAATCCCTATCCAAGGTGATGGGCTCACTGCAGTCGTTGGGCCACGCAATGACGCCAAGCTGCTCAAGCACGTCCTCCCTGCTGAACATGCCCAGCGACCGCAGCTGCTTCGCCTCCTTGCTCCGCCACGCGCCGCCGTTCTGCTCCGCGATGAGCACCGCGCACGACATGGTCTTCCACACGTCCGCGGGTTCGTCGCCTGATCCAGGATCATGGACAGGATATTCATGCTGCCGTGGCCCAGCGTCTTCGCCGTCGACCGCGCGAGGTCGACCAGGGCGTCCACGGTCCGGTCCTTGCCGACGCGGAGGTCCTTGAGGCGCACCTGGCCGCTGACGACGCTGGCGTAGTCGTTCTCGTCGTCGTGGCAGCTTATCCGCGCCGGGGAGTCAGGGCGTGGACGTCGTCGGCGCAGGCGTGCCAGGTTCCCTCATGGTCGGCGAACCGGGGGATGAGCAGGTTGTCTCCTCGGACGGCGAGGGTGACCTTGTCGGAGCCGCGCCTTCCAGATGGAGGTGGCCAATGCGCTGCGGTGCGCCGTCGTCGCTGCCACTGGAAAGGGTGAAAACAGAGAGATATAACCAGATTAGTCACTCGATCTGTTCAGAAGAATGTACTGTATGAGTAAACTCAGTACTATGCTCAATACTACAATAAGAAGATGGAGGGTTAGTCGGCTAACAGATCAGAAGAATGCATGGTAGACACCACCAGCATCGGCAGACCGGCCAGTAGGAGCGCCATCAACATTGACGAAAGCTTCCGAACGGACATTGTTTATTGATTGTTTAAGTTTGTGTTGCTAGCTAGGCGAGTACTCTAGCTTCTTATAAGTCCAGTAAACATTGCAGGTAGCTCATGCCCACTGTGTGTGAAACAATTCGGTACTAACGACGAACGGGAGTGGGGACAACTAGTAGTAGACTGCTCACAAGAAAAGTTCTAGTGCTACGTACGGGCCCGCCTTGAAGTTCATGCCAATGGTAAGCTTTTTGTTATTTTCACTTGTCTTTGTTTTTCTTTATCAAGGCGATAAGCCAGAGATGACTACGTGGGTCATATGACAAACTTTTATTGAAGGACCTGCCAACCTTCTACGTGGGTCATATGACAAACTAATTTTTTCACGAGATGGTCTAAAGTGTCGTCTTAGTTTGGATGACCTCCAAATTCAGTTCATAAGGTATATGTAGACATTATAGATTCGCACACAAACTTTCTATAAAAATAGCAAAAATGTCTCGTGAAAAAATAGTTTATCGTCCCAAAGAACTTAAGGGGAATCCTTGCCTCCCAAAGAACTTTGGCATGAGCTATACTCGGCCCCCGGCTCCGCGTACATCGATTTCACCAAAGATTGCCCAGAAGTCTCTAGAGACCAAGAGATCCTATCTAGCAGCTCAGAGAGATGAAGATCCCCTATGATCCCATCCAACCATTGTCGCATTCCCGGCTGATCTAACGCACGCCGGAAGTGGATGCCATCCCTCATAGCCACCGCCACCGAGATGTCTTTATTGTCGCATGAGTTGAATAGGAGCGGAAATCTCTGTTTCAAGGGTCCCTCCCCATACCACGAGTCCGTCCAAAACCTAGAGTGGGAGCCGTTGTTGATGCGGTGTTTGGCCCCTGCTTTGAAGAGATGCTTGATCTTATGAAGACTTTTACAGAACTGGGAGCCTCCACGCTGGGAGCTGGAAAAGAAGTCCCCTCCGTTACGAAGAATGATCCAAAATGAGTGTCTCCCTAAATGTTGCTACTTTTTTTATACTACTAATTGTTTCGTTGTTTGCTTTTTCTGAACTTTGCTTATACTGATACGTGTTGCCGGTGCTTTGTTTGGTACTGAAAATTGCTAGCTCATGATTGCTCGATTTTGTAAAGATGAACAACCATAGGTTTCTCGAGACGTTGAATGCAGGATCTAGTGACATGAATTGGGGCAGATTACAGCCCAAGCGGGGAACAACAGATTGCTAAAACCATGAAGACAAAAGGGGGAAATTTAAGCACGACCTTCTTCGATGTTGTGACCTCTGGCTACTGCCATGTCCCCTTGCCGCCGCCATGTCCCCTCCGCCGGATCCAGGGATTGAGCGCCGGAGAAACGATGAGGGAGAGAGGAGGTTGGAGAAGGGCCAAAGAGGAGGTGCAGGAAGGACACTCCTACCTGCGGGGAGGAGGACGGCCGACGGGCGGGAGGAGGTCGAGCGCTCTGCTGCTTCGTGCGGGTGAGACACGGAAGGGGCTCTCTCGGGAGTGAACAGGTACGAGCAGGGTTGCGGGATAAAATTTTCCACGTGATTCCGAGGTCGGGAGCTCGGAAACTCTCTAGGAGGTGGAACACTCGGTCGGGCCTCTGCGCGGAATTCGTTTCGGTTTCCACGGTCCAATTCTTAGACCACTCCAAACATTAGAAAGCGGGTAGGAAATTCCAATTTGGCAATTCCTGAACGTTTTTCCTACATCCAAACAGGATGGAGATGGAGAACTAAAAGAGACTCTATTCTCAGCCTGTTTTTTTTTTTTGAGGGAATCGGACTCGTTTTGTTGATTGGACTTGCTCCATGGGAGGCCGAAAGACAGCAGACCTAGCCATTTCATTCCTGATTTCCTTTGCCGTGCAGCACCTGTTAGAAACCGTCTAGGTTACGTACGTGAGGTCCTGGACCCGTACTACAATTGTATTTGTACGACTCTGTTGATGTATATATAAATAGAGGAGAGGTGGAGGCTAGACCCCATGGAAACCCTAAACCTATCTTCAAACTTGGTATCAGAGCCTAAACTCCTGGCCGCCGTGAGTCCTGTCCGCCGCAGCCGTGCGATCCACCGACGAGAGTCATCTCCGCCACCGCTGCAATGACATCGTCCGCCCTCTCTCTCTCTCTCCCAGTCCGTCGGAGCTATCGCTTCGTCGTTGGCTGCGTCCGTGTCCGCCGGAGTCGTATTCCCGGCGATGTCTGTCCGCCTGGAGGCGGGCAACTTTGCCCTTTGGAAAGGGCTCCTTCTCCCGAGACCTCACCGGCGCTGGTCTTCATCATCACCGCGCGAGGTCGACCAGGGCGTCCACGGTCCGATCCTTGCCGACGCGGAGGTCCTTGAGGCGCACCTGGCCGCTGACGACGCTGGAGTAGTCGCTCTCGTCGTCGTCGCAGCTTATCCGCGCCGGGGGAGTCTGGCCGTGGACGTCGTCGGCGCAGGCGTGCCAAGTTCCCTCATGGTCGGCGAACCGGGGGATGTGCAGGTTGTCGCCTCGGACGGCGAGGGTGACCTTATCGGAGCCGCGCCCTTCCAGATGGAGGTGGCCAATGCGCAGCGGTGCGCCGTCGTGGCTGCCACTGGAAAGGGTGAAAACAGAGAGATATAACCAGATTAGTAACTCGATCTGGTCAGAAGAATGTACTGTATGAGTAAACTCAGTACTATGCTCAATACTACAATAAGAAGATGGAGGGTTAGTCGCTTAACGGATCAGAAGAATCCATGCTAGACACCACCGCCACCGGGAGACCGGCCAGTAGTAGGAGCGCCATCACCATTGACGACGAAAGCTTCCGAACGGACATTGTTGATTAATTGACTGTTTAAGTCTGTGTTGCTAGGCGAGTACTCTAGCTTCTTATAAGTCCAGTAAACACTGCGCAGGTAGCTCATGCTCACTGTGTGCAACAATTCGGTAGTACTAACGACCAACGGAGTAGTAGGCTGCTCACGAGAAATGTTCTACTGCTACTGCTACTACGTACGGGCCCGCCCGCCTTGAAGTTCATGCCAATGGTAAGCTTTTATTGAAGCACCTGCCAACTTTCTATGTTCTTCGGTCAACGATTGGTCATTCATGTATCATCCAAATTGTTTATAAATTATAATCGTCATGGTTCAGTTACATGACCTATCTTCCATGCGTGAATCAAAAAGTTCCCGGCAATTCTAATTAAGAGGTAGAAACTTACCCTCGAAAAAAAAAGAGGTAGAAACTCAAATTAAGAGTCATACAATGAATACTAATGTCCAGATTAATGGTGCCCTAAGTAATTGGGGAAGAACATGCTAAATTACAGTGACTGGCCCTGAAGTGATTATGCGGTTAGGGCATCTCCATCAGCTCATCAAAAGCATCCCCTAAACAAAATATACACCATCAAGGGGCAAAATCGCTCTCTAGTAGATGGTCTAAATTAATTGTCGTCTTAGTTGGGACGTCCTCCAAATTCAGTTCATGACGTACATCCAGACATTATAGATTCACACAAAGTTTCTGTAAAAAAAATGCAAAAATATCTCGTAAAAAAATATTTTAGCACCAGAATTCGTTTTTTTACATATGCCACAAAAATATGTTTTTTTTACGGAACTTTGTGTGCAAAGATAAAATGTTTGGATGGTATCATGCATGTATTAGATTTTTTTTTTTACATTTTAAAATGCTTTAAAAATACATTTTCGATAATCCAAAAACAGTGCCTCCCTAAATGAGAGTGTCAACTACTCCATCCCCAGGTTGGCCTGGAACGACGGGGCAACGGTATGGGCCAACTTCAGACTCTGCTCCGTATCGGTCCTAAACCTCCGACGACAGGCCTCGCTTCCCTCATTAGAAGTTGGATTTATATTTATATGAATTTGGATCATACCAGAAAATAACATATGCTACTTTGTAACCGGTATTTGATCCCTCTGGGAACCCTTGTGCTACAATCCTCGCTTTCTCACCACTCATTTATCATTGTTTTTTTGAATGAAAATTCACTGTTCTTCCATAGGGTAGATACTTATTAGGAGTAGGCTTTACTATGATAAATACATATCTTTTGATAGGTGAGTGCCACTCTTTCTTAGTTGCTTCCTCTCATTTGAACCATACGGACGGAGACACAAAGTTGCGCCGGACGTGATGCCAGTCCTCCTCCCACTCGCCGTTAGCCCCACTAAGGCCCCTCGGTTTGAAGATTTCCTTGAAGGAAAGAGATGGAGAACTACAAGAAACTCTATTCTCAGCCTCGTTTTTTCTAGGAAAGCGGCCTCGTTTAGACCCAGCCATTTCATTCCTGTGCCGTGCAGCACCATGCCGGGCCAAAAATTATCTATAGCTTTAATCCCGGTGCTCACGGAGCATTCTCAGAGCATCTACCGTGCTGGTCCCTGCTTGTAGGCACCCGCGGCTGCCAAGTGGGCCCACAAAGTAAAGAAAATATTACTCATGATTTATCTCTCGCTCCCACTCAATTAGGTATCTCACGCGCAGGAAACCGCTAGGGTTAGCGTGCACGGCCACCGCCCTCCCCAAGCATACCGCGCCGCCTTAAAAACTCATGCGCGCCAGCCGCCGCTCTCCCTAACTTATCGTGTTGCCGGCATTGCTACCCCATCTGCATTAGAACCCAGCCGACCACGAGCTCGCCATGCTAGGGGCGAGCGTGCGAGCGCGACAGTTCTCCTCGCCGAGTAGGCCAGGAGGCGATTGGGACGCTCCGCCCCCACCTCGCGGACGACGACATAACGTCCACGACCAGTCTCACACGCTCAATGCCATGCAAGAAGCGCCACCGATCTTCGTTAAATCGTGTGTCGCCTCTTTTCCTGCTCCGGTGTGGATGATCGATGTGCTCTCGCGACGGGGTAATTGATATCGTCTTTTAGCTTTTCCCATATCATTTAGTTTTCATTTGTTAGGTAGTTCGTACGGGTTGAGAAAATTCATCAAGCATATGAAAGAAATCTAACAGCTAAGGACAATTTTTGTTCAAGGTGCAGAGTTAACAATAAGCACATGGTCTTCTAGATTTTCAGAAGAAGGAGGACTCGTCATTCTTTTCTTGTCCCAAACGAAAATGGACGAGGAAATGATGGAATGGTTTAGGTGGAAGTTGTGTATGGATAACATGGTCGTTAAAAATTGTTTAGATGCACATGTTTTTTCTAAACATTTTGAGTGGTCGTACGTTGAAAAACGAAGGGAGTATCATCCAAACTGTTTATAAATTATAATGGTCATGGTTCAGTTACATGACCTATCTTCCATGTGTGAATCAAAAAGTTCACGCCGGCAATTCTAATTAAGAGGTAGAAACTCAAATTAAGAGTCATACAATGAATATACTAATATCCAGATTAATAGTGCCCTAAGTAATTGGGGAAGAACATGCTAAATTACAGTGACTGGCCCTGAAGTGATTATGCGGTTAGGGCATCTCCATCAGCTCACGAAAAGCATCCCCTAAACAAAATATACACCATCAAGGGGAAAAATCTCTCTCTAATAGATGGTCTAAATTAAGTGTCGTCTTAGTTGGGACGTCCTCCAAATTCAGTTCATGACGTACATCCAACATTATAGATTCACACAAAGTTTCTGTAAAAAAAAAGCAAAAATATCTCGTAAAAAATATTTTAGCACCAGAATTCGTTTTTTTACATATCCCGCAAAAATATGTTTTTTTTACGGAACTTTGTGTGCAAAGATAAAATGTCCGGATGGCACACATTGTGTCGTGATGTCGCATTATCCCTAGGCTCACTAGGATCACACCCCCCCCCCCTTCCAGATGTGCTCACGGCGCGATTCCGATGCCGGGTTCCGCCCCGCTACCTCGCAATGCTCCACTTCCACCTGGCAGGCTGATGACCTGCTATTCGTGCAATCGCACGCTGGCTCCACTTCCACCTGGCAGGCTGATGAGGTCGATCGGAACTCCTAGTTAGTCACGCCACCGATCCAACGAAACACCTTTTTTTTCTCGCGCACTCGCGCAGGCACCAAATCGCTCGGCCTTTTCCCATCTAGTCCCGCAAATCGCTAGGCTGCTTGAAGAAACCTCTCAAAAGAACAGTAGTAGAAAAAAAACAATGAACTCCAAAACTCGGGCATTGACTAACATGGATGCGTGGTTTCGCGGCCTCCTACTACATGGAACCGATCAAGCTCAAAAAGAAAAGACGATCGATCTAAACAGGAAGCTCCCTCCTACATGGAACACATCAGAGGAGGCTCTCTCCTACGTGGAGAGAAGAAGAATAAGAACGCGTGGTTGTTCCATGCTTGCTTGCGGCCGGCCGGAAATCGAATCAACGACCACGGCCATCGCATCATCCGCGCCTCGCCTCGTCCTCGTCCAAGACCCAAGTCGCCAAGTCACGCGCAACCCGCACGCGGACTGTGGCCATGGCCTTAGATTTATAGGCATGCATGAGCTTACTTGGACGGAACCAAAAGTTCTCTTCGGAATTCTGGAGGGAAGAATGGTGGGACGTATTTCGGATCCAGCACCGTCCGTGTTGCCGCTTGTTGAGCGATGGACGGCTGACATAGGGTGAAGGCACGGATCGGTACCATAATAAATCCGGGTGTCTCTGATAGGAAGCGAGCGGTTCATATCTCGCCATAAATCACGGCTTGGCTAACCCGCAGGATTTGTAGCCAATAAATACAGCCGTAAAACATGCATGCTCTTAATTGCTATGCGTTAATGAATCTCGAGACACACAGGCATTTTTCTTCTTCTTTTTCACGCGCGGTAGAAGCGTTCCTTGCCGGGTAGAATTAATCCAACCCAACATTCTCTCTCTTTCACACGGTAGAACCATTTCTTCCCGGGTAAATTTAATCCAGCCCAACATTCTCTCTCATTCACGTGATAGAAGCATGTCGAGAGTCGAGACACGGATCTAGCAGAGGCAAGCACGTCAACCTCGGCGTGCTGCCGGCCGGTGGATGACGTCCACCCGGTTAGGGCGCCGATAGACGGATTCAGCTTGACGGATTACTTGAAACAAGTGGGAACCTGTAGTACAATTCTATTTGTGGCTAAGCTAAGCTAACAACACCAGGTTGCTTCACATCCTACCTACAACTACAAATGGCATACGGCCGGTGCTTGTTCCCAATGCCATGATGCATAGCTGATTATTTTTTTGTTTCCTAGAAGCAGTACTTGGAATCAACTCCTCTAGCATGCATGCGTTTTTAGACACTGTAACTAGTTCTTTGTCTTATTTTCCTCGTGCTGCTTATAGAAACCAAACGAATTTTCTTGGAAAAACAAAATTAGAAGTCTCTAAACCATCATTTGGTTAAGAGCCCGACCACGGCCTCGCCTCGTCAGTACCGCACCGGCGAACATGGGAAGTAATTCGCATCGCGGAGAGATGCACGTAACCAAGATCCATCTACTTTGGTGCCTAAAGATTTTGCCTCAAGGTGGAGCTCACATACAAGCCAGGATCCATCTACTATGTTTTCTAGCAGGACGTACTCGGGGATACATGAGGAACTACGTAGATTTTGCATCAAGGTGGAGTAGACACTAGTTCTAAAACAACAATTCTAGCTAGATCAACTACGTAGAGGAAGCTTCCTCCTACATCTCGGGGATACATGAGAAGGAAAAACAATAGCCATGGTTGCCTGCTTCCGGCCAACCAAAACTCGAATCAACGACCTCACGCTGGATTGAATTGACGATTCGGATGAAGCTCATTTGTGTTGGCGTCGCCAGCGTCACATCATCCAGGCCACGCCACGCCTCGTCCTCGACCAAAACCCAAGTCGCTCGACATGTATGGTAGGTAGGTAGCTTGGTAGTTGGTACTGAAGATCCAGATTTGCTTGAAAATATGTTAGCAGGAAATGACTAGACTACTCTCTTGAGGACCACGAGATGCAAATAACATCACGACCTAGTCAATAAACGCAACAGACAGCCACCCCCAGTTACAAACCAAACTATTACACGATTCAGCCCAGAATTTATACCAAATAAGTACTATTATTATTACAAATTACATGACTAGGAATGAAGCCAGTCCGACATTAGCTCCTCGAGAATAAGGAAATAAAGAAAGAAAGCACAACATTTATACTCCCTCGAGGAGGAAACTATCACACAATTAGTACACCTTGTGCAAGGAATTGCATTGAACACAGCATTACAAGAGTCGATGCCCAGCAGCACGACCACCGCCGAGCCAGACCAGCATAGCATGAGGGACATAGTCTGCTTCTTTTGAAAGAAGAAACCAACAGTTTTGGCATCTCATGATCCCCTGAAGTAGATGGAAAGCTCAACAAGTCAGGACAGTACACAAACATGACTATCTACATATTCAGGCTAAGCAAATCTTGACACCAAAACAACAACAATAATTTTAACTCAAAATAATTTGGAGAGCATGCATAGGATTGTTTACATCATAATATCAAATAGATGACCAAGATGCTTTACAAGAAAAGAAAATAAAAACTATTGTTTCATGTGTGAAGTTTAACCAGAGAACTAGTAAATCTCCAGAAATTTGAATTCCTATAAGGTTACCAATAGCGCCTAGCCAACATGCCTTGAGTGCATCTCAATAAGGAGCAGCAAGATTATTGTTGTTTGAAATTAATGGAGAAGCAAAGTTGAAAATATCAAGGCAAAAATATATTAACTTGTATTCCTAACTACGCATGATAGAAAACATGTCACCGAAACCTAACCAAGCAGTTCACCGGCTAGTTGGCCCTGGTGTCACAGAGCATGTACATGACACACAAAAGAAACACAGGGAATCACCTAAACCATGGCTTTTCTTGGCCCACGCCAGCTCCCCTTCTCCCTTCCACGAATGCCAACGTAATCTGCTGCTCCATGTACATACTGCTCTAGCAACTACCACTGATCAAACAAGCGCCAGCTACTCCATTACATCCACTAAACAGACAGAAAAGTTAAACTCCACGTATGACATGAGAAACTACTGGGATAGGCTAGACATCAACACAGGAAACATGAATGTTCAATAAGTGACGATTATGATTTCCAAACAGTAAAGACACAGTGGTCATAACTCGTCCAACCTTTTCATCAACTTTTACCATATACTTCTTGAATTCTAGAATGAGTTCTCGTGTTGCATAGTTGCATTTGCCATCAGAATCATGTAACATAGAATAGTAAGTATCAAAGTTGCATCACGAACTTAGGGCTTTAATACTGCAAAAAAATGAATCTTTGTTCCATTGGAAAGCCTACTTGATCTACTTAACAAAAAACTTTGCAAGAAAATTTTGTGAGACTCTTGATACGAGAAGCTAGCTGATATTTTCCTCTCACTATGATTTTTGCCTAACATGCTTTCTATACATCTCTCCTTTTGCTGACATACATATCAATGAAATCAACACTCCATAATTGAGCAAGTTTTGTTTTTTTTATAGTTGGAGGGGAATGGGACAAACAACAAAAATATGGTAAATCGAAGTCTGACCGAAAGCCTACGGGCGAGCGGTCCTAAGCAAAATCATGAAGAATGTTGAGTTACATGCCTGAATTTCACATACCCACTTGAACATCATGGATAAATTCTAGAAATCACTTGCGTATCGTGAATAAATCAAGACCAAATTTGGAAATTTAGACCGAGCCATCAATCTATTCTAGGAAACAAAGAGGGTTGCTAAATTCTGCTCAAGGGACAAGATGGAATATAAGCAAGTGGGAGAGAGGACTGTAATATTTGTATACCTTCTCCCGCCAGACCTCGTTTCTGTCCTACTCCTCTCCATGGAACTCGCCAGATTCCTGCGGATCCCCATGTACATCGCCTCATGCGACTCGACTTCGCCAGACGCTGGCTGCTCCTCCTGGATCTCACCAAGCAAGGACAAGATGGAGGCGTCCGGAAAAGGGGACCAAGGGCCACAACCAAAAAAATCATTAGCGGTCGACGAGGGATGCGGGACCACACAAGCTCAAGTTGTATCGTCCTCAACCACCTGCACATTAAAAGAGAGCAAAGAGTATGTCACGGGCAGAAATATGTCATAGATGCGGCATTTTTAGATAAAAATTCTGTGAAATCCACCCGTTCAGAGAATAAACCGGACTAAAGTTATCTTGCCTACATGTTTGCAGATGTCCACAGGCCACACTAGCAACTATTATAACAACAGATAAACATGTTTGCATAATTTCACAACAAACTCTAGGACGTAAAAGGAAAACTAATGTCATCGTTAATGACATTGACCACCCCAATTATAAGAGCATTTAAACATCAGCGAAAATACATGGAAATAGCCAAAGGCCATACCAGCACTAGGGAAAACATGTGTAAAAAGTAAAATCGACATTAAACAGTATAAATCTCAAGTGCTTCAAATTTTCAAGAACAAGGAGATTCATCATAACATGTATTACTATGTTAGCTACAATCCCTACTTCACACCTCAATAAAAAATGGAATAACCAAAGAGAGGTCAAGTCATACACAACAGTTCTCAAATGCAGTCACTTTCCTTTAGTTTTTTTATGCAGCCAACATATTTGAATTAACTATAGCCAAAAGGTGGCCGACGGTTACCAGATGACATCAATTTTCTGAGAACAAATAGGGACAAATGAATGACAAACATATAGATACAAGATGCATGACATATTCTCAGAAATGTTTAGTTTTGAATGTTACGGCTGGAACAAACAACACTTATGGAGACATAGAAATGCAGCAATTTTCCTTACCCATTAGTGGCTCACAATGTACTATAAGATAGCACACATATTTCACGGTAGAAAATACATATTGACTCTAAAGGTGAGATTTACCGATATTCAGTGGCAGTTCAATCTGAGTAGGCCTTATGACCTCCACTCCATTGCCGAGAAGGAACCACCTCCCCAGGTCCACAACTGCTGGGCGGCGGGATCCACAGCTGCTGGGCGATCACGATAATGAACAGGTCAATCCTCGGCGACCTTGACACCCTCTCCCCACCATTATCCTCACCGAACCTTGGCAGCTGCGGCCTCCTAGACCCCATGCTCGAGCACCTGCCAACAGGTGAGTACATTTGTTGGTTATACAAGTCGCAACGGATAGAGAGGGTAAAAAAAACGTGTATGAAATTGAGCACATAAGTACTGGCAGGTACTGGCAAAATCAAGACAAGAAACGCATAGTAATCTTGGTCTGTAACTGAGCTTAAAACCCAAATTAGATCCTTCGTGAGACTTAAGAATCACTTAATCTCACACAAGACTAAACTAGATATAAACATAGGAACCATGAGCATACTCAATAAAATAAGGAAAAAAATGAAATAAAATCACGATTACCAAGGTAAGCTGCTAAGTATGTATGTTGCAAGAACAAGCAAAGCTTGTACACGAGAGGGGCAGTAGGGGCTATCTTTTCGCATGATGTCGGGGGTGGAGCATGAACCTAGCTAGCTAACGAATGGAAAGGAAACAAGGGAGGGATCAAGAAAATTGACGCACTTAGTTCCAGTGAAATGCGAGGCTCCCAGTGGGTAAATCACCTTGGGCGGACAAGAGGGAGGTAGATCTGACTCACTACGATCCCTTTGTTCCTCCAACTTCAGCCAACAAACTATCATGGTAGCAATCCACTCGACTTGGAAAGCAGCATTGTGGCAAGAAGCAGGAACAACTGTGGCACCTGACATCACACATTCAGTTTTCTTTTGCGGGGAACTACATGCGCTTAACTTTTTACTACCTCCAGTCCGAATTAACTGCCGTGGAAGTAATAGGGAGTTAGCAGAAAATCTTACGTTAATCCCATCACTAATTCTGGATTGGAGGTTGTACAACACAACATGTGCAATTGTGCATAAATATGAACTAAATAGCATATATGATGTACGATTCTACTAAAAGGAAATTTACTCCCTCCGTCCACTTTTATAAGGCTCACTTCTTACTATTGAGTGCTAAGAAGTGAGCCTTATAAAAGTGGACGGGGAGTATCAAAAATAAGATATGCTGAACATGGCAGTGTCACATGTATGCACCTAAACGGAGGGTAATCGTCATGAACATCAATCTAGATCCAGTTCTTTGGCACGGACAAGTTGAGAGTGTTTGATAAAATGCCAGCTACTAGGCAAATACTATTATTCAAGAGCACTAGTTAATGTACAATGTTGCGTGCATAAAGTACTCCATACATTAATATTAACACATGAATGAACGCATCCCCTCATTATCTCAAAACCAAGACAGAAAAAAAGGAGAATATTGTAGTCCTAATATAGTTAAAAGCAATGAGAATCTCAGTTTCTGACACCAACAAGTTAGGTATTCATTGCGCCCAAAATATTGACTTACAACTACAAATACAATCACAATGATCGGGAGTATCTAGCCTGCCCATCAGATTAGATCATTTGCATGTGAAAATAGAAATAGAACAATTGACACTTCAAGGATTGTAATTGGGTCACAAAAGGCATTTGACCCATCAATTTCACCCTAGGGGCATCGGCATCACAATTGAAGTGAAGTACGCACATTCTCGCAAGTGACGTACCTACTGCCAGTCTGGGGCTTGCAGTGTGACCGGTCGGTGCATCAGAAAAGATGTTTGGAAGATAGACCCTACTGCTTATCTGGTTGAAGGTCAGACGAGGCTGAATTCGATTCGAATGCCATGCCAGCATCTAATGGATCAAGCTACAATTTTCAACACACAAAATTAGCAAACCATTGAGATAATTGTCTTCGTCTTTAAATCAACAAATGCATACTATAAGACTATTTTAAATGATTTTGTCTTTTAATGAAGTTAGGAACACGTGGTTTATATACAAACACAAGTTGAAATTTTGTTTTGGGCAACTAAAACCAACATCATGGTTGTGCACGGAAACCAAAACTGCTTCTAAAGAAGCACCATACACGAGATCTTAGGTCTTGTTAGGCACACACAATTACACAAGACGAACAGGAGCATCGACATGACCTTGATTGCAGCGGTAGTACCGGGGAGCAGAAGGCGTTGATGTACCGGTGGGTGTACTACTCCGAGAAGTTATCCACCCATCCGTCCAACCCATCCACTCCTTGTCTGCTCAACAAAAAAAATCGAAGAAAAATATTATTATAAACTAATTGTCATTTATGTTTCTACTACAAGCAAAGGTAGATCATGGAAAAATGTAAACCAGAAAACAACGAGATTTGACATGTATAACCTAAACGGAGGGTGAACATCATCGAAGATCTGATTATTTGGCAAGAGACAAAAGTCATGAGATTTCGGTGAACATGAAGATACTAGTAAAATACTATTATTCAAGAGCACTAGTTAAGTTTCAGTGATGCACACGTAATATTAACACATGAACCATACATCGATTTGTGAAAACAAACAATGAAGCAGAGCCAAAATAGACTAAATTTATTCAAATCGCACGATACTAATTTCAGCATTTCATAGACTAGAGAAGTAAACCCACTAAGAAGAGCATGATACTAAGATGACGGCGCGAGACAATAGTATCACTAACAGTCACGAACCACTCGACATTCCAATAGACGCACGGCATAAAGTGACGCTCAATACCACGGCATGAATGAGATATGTCGCGATGGGGGCCCTGCCCTACTTCTCAAGGTCTTATTTGTGACTCAGCCAGCTCCATGGTGGTGCACGACGCCCGCATCCGGAAGGGGCTGCGCCGAGTCGGAAGCACTGCACATGGCAAATTCGCGTCAGTTGCAACAACATCAATACTTCTAAAGCATAATGATCCTGATATATAACCAAAGAAAAGAAACTAATATGGCAGCACTTTTAAAGCATAATAATCCTGTTCTAGGATGCCAATAATATGCAACTATGCAGCTTCTTGGTATCATCAAAAGGGACACCATACCAGGTCTCGTAACAATTTACTCTTAAAAAAGCCGACTTCTCATACACTAGGTGACATCACCACAATGATACCAAAACCTTAGCCACGAATTAGCTACAGCTTGATTTGGTTCTCTCGCATAGTTGCGATAGCATATTCGGAGTCATAGGTATTATCCACAAAATGGAGATAAACTAGAATCATGAGGACAGACATTCGCTGTCTATTCACTGTAATTGTCGATAAACCAAACGGAAATAAAATTGTTTTATGAAATTACGAACCTGAAACAAGGTACTACATTGTGAAATGCAGAACAATTTGGGAACCTACATCAGACGGGCAACCGTCTGTATCCAATCGCAAAACAATGATAAAGAGCTATATTTTGTTGTACTTACGATAATTATATATCTAGCTTTCCGCCCCAACAAAAGGCTGCTCCAAACAACCAAATCAGCCAATACAGGGAATCAGGTTCTCCTACGTACACAGGTCAATTGGTCGCTAGGCAAAAACTAAATGAGAGCATTTCTCGAGAATTTCAGGTACTAGTAGCAGCTCTCGTTGAGATACAGTGCTTCACCCATAATATTAACACATTAATCAAACAACGAGTTCCTAGAGCCAAGACAGATCAAATTTGTTCGGATAACACGATGTTAATTTCAGATTTATATAGACCAGAAAAATAAATAAAACCTGGTAAGAAGAACACGATACAGAGATGATGTGTACTGCTAACAATCACAGCCATCCGACAATCCAATACATGCACGACAGAGAGAGATGAGGCTCTGTTCTTACCACGACGCGAGCAAGAGATGTCGCTGATTGGGGCCCCGACGATGCCTTGCTTCTCAAGGCTGCAATCGAGGCTCAGCCAGCTCCGAGGCGTGGACGACGCCCCCTCCTAGCTCTGTGCAGAGGGCGTTGCGCGGACTCGGGATCCCTGCACATGGAAAATTCGCGCCGTTGCAGAAGCAATACTGGAAGGAGTCGGTATGGAGCAGAGCACCGGTTGGGAAAGAAGAAAGACATGGGGCTTTTGCCGACCTTCCAACGGAGCAGCAGCATGGTGCGGCCCCTGACCATCGCAGACAATACGGTGCCTTGGCCTGGAGATTCAGGTTGGTGTTGTTCACGCCCGGGGTTGCTCCTGTCGGACGGGCGGCAGCAGGAGGAGGAGCTCGGGGTATGTCGGCGCTCCATAACGGCGGACGACGCCGTTGCAACGCAACCACCAGTTGGACGGAGGAGAGAAGGTGGGCGTCCCGATCCTCTCCTTGCGCGTCGTCGTCCTTCCTAGAACCGGTCAACGCCCTCTAGTGCTCGGGAGGGCGGGGAACCGGCGAGGAGCACCGAGGCTGTAGGGTTTCGCGTGGAACAGGGGGGGTGCGTAAGGGATTGTATAGGTGGGGCGGCCGGCGTCGAGGGAATTGAGTGGCGGTGGCAGAACGGACTTGAAGAGAGCGTGGCCGTCGTCAGGAGCTGGTCGGGGAAGGGCTCGTGGGCCGTCGTCGGCGTCGAGGGGGAGGGTTCGAGATGGAGCGCTAGGGCGTGAGCGACGGCGGGAGGGGAAAGGGGATCGGGGAGTGGATGCGTCGAGGTCTAGAGGATCTGGTTTGGCTGGGTGACTTCCGTGCGTTGGGTAGAGAGACAGGCTGGCAGTACGTGTGTGCCTTGGATGGGTCACCCCACGCTTTTGGATCCTCGTGAGCATGATTCCCATAACTTTTTTTTGAGAAACATGATTCCCATAACTTGATTGGCTGGATGCTTTCCATTTAATTAGCTTCCTTCCCGTGCGAGGTGGGCATGCGCTCCGCAATTAATCTCGGAGTAAACCCGAGCGGTTGGTATGCTCCGTAATCTCGGAATCTAAAATAATTGAATGGCGTCCCTTCGGGGACATCCGAGAAAAAATGAATTGAATGGCTCGATGGGTCTCCGCTTGACATTTAATTAGCTTCCTTCCGTTTCCATGGGTACGCTCTCCGTAATTAATATCGAAATGAATTCGAGCGATTTGTATGGAAACATCATTCTTCCTCAGCGGCGATTTTTTATGATTGTATTCCTTGCCGGTGGCTTTGGGAAAATATCCTATATAATGGTTACACCATAGACTTTAAACTAGAAAAATACCCCGCGTGTTGCAGCGGGTATCTCTTTAAAGAAATATTCTATAAACCGAACGGTATAAGGTGGAAATATTCCATTATCAAGATTCAATTGACCACATTATCGACATACCAAATTTAATTCGCCTTAAATTGTTGTATATTTTGAGAAATAAATATTAGTGACATGGATAATTATATGGTTGAAAAAAGATGGCATAGTTATGTGGCATGAAATATGTAATATCACAATTATTAGTGGATATGACATGGATAATTGATTGGCTAAAATGATGGGTGATGTGGATAGCTTGCATGTTGAGATAGAAAAATCATAAATGCATCTTAGTGGGGTTTTGCTTTATAAGAAGTATAGATTGATCGTGTTCTTACTTTACAGTTCATTTACAAAAAGAACATCAAATGTCCACCATCATCTTGCATACGTATGATCACGCACATGGTTCAAAACTTCTTATTTCGTGTATGAGCAAATAAGCCAATGCCGCTGCTTAACAACCCGGGCCTATTGGAATGCTGCCATCCTTACCGTCTAAGAAAAGAAAAACATTTACCGAATCGCAATATTGCACTATCTCTATGCGTCTTGTACTTCGATCCAGCCCGGTCTCTACTAGTAATATTTTATATACACCACTTTCTCCCACCCTGTCAATGTCATGGACATATTCTCGCATGTAACCCATCCTCGAGCGCGAGCGAGGGCATCGGGTACGAGCCAAAAGCTAGTCGGAGCAAATCCACGACATCTTTTCATCATCAACTATGGCTAGCTAGCCTCCATGTTGTGCTTCATCAATTCGCCTGCCCAGGGTTTTTGTCGGAACTGGACAACGACGTGCCTATCTGGGCCCTATGGTAGTGGTTCATGTCGTGGCCGATGGTCATCTCCGAGAAAGATTCCCCTGGAGTTAGAGACGGCGATCTACATGATTGCCGCGCGGTCCAAGCCCGAGACCCGTCCGGGTGGGTCCCAAGCATGGTCCGGTTTCTCTCGCAAGGACATTGGTGATGGTGGAGACTCCCATATTTTACAACCCACGAAGTCGAGGTGTTCCCGACGAGGTGGATCGAGTCGGGGAGGAGGGAGATGGACAAGTAGCGTTGGCAGGATAAGAAGACTGGAGTAACCAAGATATTCGTACCCTTTTAGAACGAGAAATAACATTGGTTGGCCTTTTTCCTACACCGAATGAAATTAATATTGGCATGTTCAAAGAAAAAACTAACAGAACAAGATACCCAGAATAAAATATTTATCAAGACTAGCAAAGATTACGAGCTATCGATATGAACTATTGTATAATTTGTAATTATCCAAAATATTTTTTGTTTCCTGTGATCAACAAATATACCACGTCGTTGTTGTCGGTCATCGATTCTAGCTTTGACCTCCTCACTCAAAGTACATTCGACAAAACCTCATCCCGCTCTAATTCATATGCAAGAGAATAGAAATGGGACCCACCAGCCAATCTCGCAGGCAGATGCGTACGACGCTCAAGTGGGTGCGCGCAGAAATTTCCAACCCCGAAAAGGTCAACTAGGCCCTATTAAGGAGCCCAAGAGTTTTAATAGACAAAAAGTGAGAGGAATCTCTCCTATCTAAAAGAAAAGTTTGGTTCCGTCTTCTCCCGTACTCCGCGATACGTCGCCCGTTTCGTCCGACCACCATGCGTCCTCCTTTCGTCCAACTCCCTCCTTCAATCATGCCGCATCGCACGCACATCCCTCCTAGAGTCCGACAAGCTGTCGCGGCCGGAGATACCAAAAGCCACCCTCCTCTTTGTTCCTGCCCTTCTTCGCATCTAGAGTCCGCGCCTCACATCGGCCGCCGGATCCTGCCGTCGCCGTCTCCACCGACTAAGCCCAAAACAACGCTCGACACGAGGTCGCCGTGCTACAGGCCACCACGATCGTCCCAGAACCATCGCCATCTCTAACGCCCCGTTCGCCCACACCCGGATGGATGGCGGATCTCGGAGAAGAGGTCGCCGACTAGGGTCCAGCCCTCCCATGCCTGTCCTTTGTCAGAGGGCCGCCGCCTAGGGTCCGGCCCCTGCATCCTTCGACGCCGCCGGCCACACATACGTGTACGCATAGAGCACGACGACACCAGCCACCCGCACACCACGAGATCTGCATCGCCAACCTCATACAACAGGTGGTAGCCTGCCTCCCCTGCCGCCCCGATGTATGTGAATGAGATGAGCTCCTCTTCCTGTGCATCTCCGCTGGTCCCTCGAGGATGTGCCTAGAGGATGGTGTCTCGAGTGTCGCCTGTCCACTCCCCCTGGTACTCCTCGTCTTTGCCATCCCCCGTTAGAGCACGTGTTGACGAGCCCAGATCTGATACTGCTTAATTTCGCCCAACAAGTTTTTGTTCCCTACAGTCGAATCAAAAAAAACTCAAAGGGTAGCATCTCACTGAAGGTATGTCAGATCCTAACGCCTCTACGTGTAATAGTCTATTTGTCCACTTGATTGCATCTTCCAAAAACTCTGATGGATTTTCTATATGCTCAAAGCTGAAAACATTACAAGTAAATCCTGATGTTGGGTTTAATTCAGTGGACCGTTTTGTTGTCAGACCAAGGAGTTTGATGGATGATCTTATCAAAGAAGACGTGGGCGAGGGGAGCTTACTGCTACTATGCATTCTAACACTGTTCTTCTTTGTGTTTATGAGCAGCGCGAGGAGTGAACTGAGGAAACACCACTGCAAAGAAAATATTTTTTCGTGGTTGTTTCTCTTACTCCAGATTAAGGATTGACATGAGAAACATTCACAGAGCATTGTGCAATCCACATCTGAAATAAAGGCACATGAGCAAAACTGGGATTGTCTTCCAAAAAAATCGAAGCCCCGGAATAGATGATACCCACAATGCTATCTATCTAAAAGTTGTTGATTTATTTTCTGAATGCAGTGCTGAAAAGCAGCCGATGTCACTATCCCATGTGAACTAAAAGTTCAATGTATATATGTGTGTTGACTTAGTGTTCCTCCAAATTTTATGGCATTTGCGTGCAGTGCAATGAGATGTTTATCATAGGAACCGCGTCTCTGTGGTGCATAAGAGAAGACAACTGATGCTGGGATATCATTCAGGAAACATTGTGATCTTCAGAGCAATATGTATCGTCTGCATGCAATATGTTTGATTAAATGTGCACGGGCTAGGCTGTTTAGTGAGCTCTTGGATTCATCTATCAAGTTGGTTTTTATCAATTTCAGGTGATTTCTTACCCATCAATTAACTTCATTATGTATTGTATTCTGAATCCTATATGGAAATTACACACATCTTGTTTGAGAGTAGGAATTTTGAAGCAGCGTCTTGTTGGTAACTACAGTATATGTACTCATCGCCGACAATTTCAGGCTAAGTAGTTGTTATATTGCCAATGTGTCACTGTCAACACCTTCTTATACCCCTATTCAACCCTTATCGATTGGATGAATCATATCTACATGCTATCTGGGGAGCCGCGTTTGAAAAATGATGCACTGCCTGTCAAACAAGAGGCACATATTGTTCTTGTGCTTATTTTGTTGATCTTGTGTTATGAATGTTAACTTTTTATTTCTCTTTCTTGCACAGTATGAGGAAATTCGATTCTTGGTCTTTAAGATTAACTATTCGACCTTGTTGCCACAAACAAAGGATCTGCCATTTTCAAACAATGAAGTAGCAGATACTAATTTTTGACATTTTTTATCTGGCTAAATTTTAAGAAAAACGGTCACCCATGTGATGTGTGCATGCGACGTGAAACTGTACTGAAACGAATATTTCTCTACTCAAGCTGCATGGTGCTATGTATTTCTCTGTTTTTTGTATTTCACTTTCGCTCAAGTTGCACTTCAATAAATATTAACCCTGCATGTTTAGCAGGTTGCTGTCCATGTCCCTGGAAGTGTGAACGTTGTCAAGAGATGTTACCACATGTTTTCATCTCTGCCGGCTGCACAGAAGATCGGGAACATACAGATAAATACTTCTCCGTGGCTGAAACGAATCTTATTTTCCAACTGTCTCTCTCTTGCCATCAAATCTGAGCAATACAAGTGTGTCTCATCAAGGTAAGTTTGTGTGAGTTTTTGGGTTAATTTTTTTACATCTCACATCCGAATTTTTGGTCTTATAGAAATCTTTATGTTTTTACTGGAATTTGTACTGTAATTACCAGAAATTCAGGTGGATTTCATATTACCGGAATTAGGGCACAGTTCACTCCTGGAATTGGTCATGAGCGCTAGCCATGCTCAGCTGATAAAAAAAGTAACAACTTCCATTATTTGAAATGAAGGTTTTAATTCCTCTAATTATGATCAAATGCCTTTTTAAACTAGAGGTTACATCCTGTGGGATGCTGAAATAACAACAGATTGATAATGGCAACTTTAGTCATCAGTTGGTCATGTTGAAATGCAAATTATCATATTCGTACATGTTTATCTCACTATTCTTGCAAATGATGATTTGGCCTGATGCTTGTGAAGCTAAACAACTTCAAGAAACTGATATATGAATTGATCAAGATGTTAAAAGTGACCTATTTCAAATTTGCAGAGTGAACGCAAATGGTTATATCGCCACAACATTTTCTAAAATTGAATGGAATTCTGCCATTGCTCTCTTATGTACATGTTCTATCAAAGAACTTGTAACAATATGGTTTAGTTTATATGCCAACCCAGACTTGAAAAATTGCATTCTCTTGATCTAATAGTTTACAATCGAATTGCCAAAGACCAATAAATGATTGTGATATCTCTCAACAAATAACGGTTTGTCAATTGTGGTAGAACTACTGATTTGAGGTTAACAACCACACTGATATCTTTGTACCTGCTGCGAGGTCATATTGGAGCAACTAAATTCGGAGTTATTATCTGCGAGACTGCGACACTATAGCAAGCTTTCAAATGATTTGCATCTTATATTCCAGATCAGTGCTTCACGGAAGCAAGCAGTCGAGTGCACTAACAAGTGGGCAAAGAAGGCCGCATCTATGTGGACATGCTTGTCGGCGATGATATGGCATCCCTGACGGGGAAGGCTCTTCCTACAAGGACATGTGCGCCTGCAAGTTGACGCGCTCCGAGAAGGTCTGTTTGGCGGACGCGTGGACCGTGAGAAGGGAAGGCCTATCTCAAGCGTAGATGCCGGTCCGATCAATCTACAATTTTGATTTTACAGAGCACTGACTAGGCCAGTATCCCAGGCACTGATGGAGTACCTCTGGTATCACGTCCTGATGGAGTACCTCTGATCTTTGCCCCGCATAGAAAAACCTGTTTGTATCAGTCGAGGTATGCAATCCACTGGATTACTTTACTTATGTATTGCCTCTTATAAATGGGTTCTTCTGCTTTGGTCGATGTAGCCTGGTTCATAATCTATATCAGTCAAGGTGTACGATGGTAATACTTCGTACATTATTATGTGAACTACTATTTTAATCAATAACATCCACTAAATTAACATGTTGTGTGTTGAAAAGTGAAACTTTTGCACAAGTCTCAAGATTAGAATGTATGAAAGACAAGCAATGTTGCAGGTAAATTCAGGTATCACAGAAGTGCGTTCAACTGTTATAGAAGACGAGCAACACTTGTGCGCAGTTCCATCAGCTGAAAAAAGAGGGTTACCAAATTGCCTTGAGTGTTTTGAAGAATGAAATTACCAATTAAATAATCCGAGGAATCTTTAACCATTCAAATCTGACCATGTTTCTGCTTCTAGAGAATGATCTCTGGCCATAGCCCAAATGATTCGTTAATCGGTGATGAGGCTTTTTAGTTATATTTGAAATGAAACTGAACACTAGAGACGCGGCACACACAGGTAGCTAGATCTGAGAGAGACGAGCTTTTCCCTCAATACTTGAGGAGAAGTGAGCGCCAACCTTGCTTGTCAGGCCTTCAATACAAGATCCACATAGCCGGCCAGGCGACAATATGGGAGTGTTTCTAACTCAGTGGCAACATGGTTGGTTTCCATAGAAGATCTCCATAGTCGTTCATGCAGTCGCGATACAATTTCGGAGTGTTTCTAACTCAATGGCAACATGGGACGGGTTTGGGGCACAACGTGTTTCTAACTCAATGGCAACATGAGACGGTTTGGGGAAACAACACTATGACGACGAAAAGCGTGATCTCCCGTAAAATGGGCTGACAATTCGGTTGCAATTATCGATGAGTATAAGAGATGCCATGGGGAAGACTTTGTTCGGTCACCAAAGTGCTTCTATTGCTTCGATGACCCCTCCTATCTTACGCGTATTAGAGAGCATATCTTAGATATAAGAGGCAATTATGTGTGTTTGTTCCTTGTATGCTTCAATGGTCTTAATGTTTCCCAGAAACCTGATTTTCACGCCTATTGTTTTTACATGTTTGTCGAATAAAACAAAATGGTGACCGTGGCAACGCACGGGCATTCAACTAGTTCACTCTTAATTTACAAATCCCTCTTGTGTGACTTACCACCTCATAGCCATGCCCAACAGATAGTAGACCATGGTTGTAACATCGACATAGACTAATCTTATATAAACTAGGAGACGGTTGTTACCTTTAATTTCAATCGCCATTTCGTCGTTGACTCTTACGAGGTACCTTTTTTGCAACACGATTATTGCTTGTCATTTCGTCCCCGTTCGTTAATAAGGTTTTGATTTATGCTAAGAGATATAAATTTCCATGCATGTATTTGTATTAAAGGGCATGCACGTGTACGGAGAGAAGGAAACAAAATGGTGTTTCAAAAAACATGCAAGCCACGGATAACCTAACTGATGTTTGATGAAACGTGCAATCCACGGATAACCTAACTCCTCGGGAGCTATGAAACAACCTTGAAATTTTCTCGATCATAGCTTGTACTCTACCAATTTAAGAACCAGAAGATACGCCACGCGTTGCTGCGGGGATTGCTTTAAAAACTATTAAATATTGTAAACAAAAGTTTATGAAAGATGTAGTACATTATGTTTTCTTAGTAAATATGCATTCAATTGATCTTAGTATTTTTTTTTAAATTATTAATATGGATATTTGATGGTTTAAGAAGTGGATGTTGTGTAGGTTGCATGTAATGATTAATTAATATTAGTGAATATGACATGTACAATTGATTGGATAGAAGAATAGATGGTGTGGATAGATTGCATGTTAAGATACAAAAATAATTAATGCATGTTAGTGGGTTTTTTTACAAGAAGTATAGATACATTAAGCTACATTTCATGAAAGGTCATAATTTCCATTCAAATTGTAAAATAAGGACACAAGGCATACTATTTATTCTCGTGCAGGTAAATGCGGGTTGTGTGCATGCGTACAATTTCATGTGCATTATAATCATTGCTATGCATGTAGATTGTTGTTATTCCATGCAAGTTGAAATACTTGATATTTTGGTATGTCAAACTAGATAATGGCTACTTAGATATTCATTGGTCGCAAAAAATGGACAGAAAAACCCAAAAGTTGATGTATTGAAAATGGGCGCAGAAAGTGCCAAAACAAAAACTCACAAATTTATAACATGGGCTTTATTGATCGTGTCATTCTCTTTCATTCATTTTGGACTTTATATTTATTCTTATAAATTAGATAATGACTGATTAAAGAAACATAATCGTAATTTTTAGGCGGGAAATCCTAAAAAGGGTGTGAGTTATGGGAAAATTGCAAAAACTGAAAATGGGTGGGAAAAATTCTAAGTCTACCGTTCATGTTGGAGGACTTGATATTTTATGCTTACACACTAGATAAAATTCTAAGTCTACCGTTCATGTTGAAACTCCAAAAAGTGTGTGTGTTCGAAGCATTTGGAAAAAAATTCAAAGACGCAAGCGAGCGGAAAATTGCCAAGTAAACAGACTTAATATTTATGCGTGCAAACTAGATAACTCCTACATAAATAAATCACGAGCCATGAAAATTGGAGGGCGACGGGGCAAAAATTATGTGCCCTAAGAAGGAGCGGTAAAAATATGAAAATGAAAATGAGTGGGGAAAATTCCATTTTTTCACTCATGTTGATGGAATTTCTATTTTGTGCTTACATACTAGATAATGCATACTTACATAATCACATGGAGAAAAAATTGGGTGTGAAATCTCAAAAAGTGCGTGTGTTTGGGCGATAAAATAGCCAAAGGTAAAATCGTCATGTTGAAGGATTTGATATTGTATTCGTACAAAATCAATAAAACCTTAGATAATCAATAGTCGTGAAACTTTGAGGAGAAACACCAAAACTATTTGTGTTGAAAACATATGGGAAAACTACCAAGTCTTTATTCATGTTGAAGGACTTGATACTGCATGGTTACAAACTAGTTAATGCGTACTTAAGTAATAACCGGTCGTCAAAATTAGGCAGGAATCCTAAAAATTGTGTGTGTGTTGAAAATGGGTGGAAACTACCAATATAAAGGACAAGAATTTTCCATGTCTTTCATTCCAGTTGCGATACTTTCTCTTTATGTTTACAAATTAGATAATGTCTACTTACATAAGCCCCCCCCCCCCCCCCCCGAAAAAAACGTGGGGGGGGGGGGGCAAAAAGTGTGTGTGTTAGGCGAGAAAACTACCAAACTTGTATATTTCCGGGGAATATGCTAAGTCTTTTATTTGATCTTGAAGGAATTTGTATTTTATGCTTACAAACTAGATATTGCTTACTTACATAATCACAATCATGAAAATTGGGTGGGAAACTCAAAAAAATTGCGCTGAAAATAAATGGAAATACTACAAAACAAAAAAAAATCTAAGGGAAATAATGCCAGTGGAAGGCAGAATTATTTCAGGGAGACATGGGAGGACATGAGATGTCCCGTGATGTGAGAAATATTTTTCTGAAACCATTGGATAATTTTGATGATTTAATCTATAGAGGTTCACAGGGTTCTACAAGAGTTTCACACAAAAGCGCGAGAAAGGGGAAGTACCGAAGGGGGCCTCGGGTGATGGCACACATTGTGTCGTGATGTCGCATTATCCCTAGGCTCACTAGGATCACACCCCCCCCCCTCCGGAATTTCCTTGTTTGGTTTTGGAGATAACTAGAAAAGACTAAAGAAAGGAAAGGAAAGAGGAGAAGGGTAAAAGGAAAGGATTTCCCAACTGGGGAGTCCAATCCGGATTGGTCTAGGGGAAGGGGTGCGACTACCCTAGATTGGCGTCACTAGGCCCCCTCCTCCAAGGAAAGTCCCATCCCCATTCCACTATATAAAGGCCCTCACTCGCGTGGAATCAAACACACAATTGGCTCTTGGGTATCTCTCTACGGGGATTTTGAGGTATCCTCTCCCTCTAGACGATATCTAGTTGTGTCTCTCCCTATCATGTGTTGATAAATCATCGTGTAGATCTGATATAGTTGATTATAGCTACCACCATAGATAAGCCGAAAGCCTGGTCTCTCTTCGTTATCGCCTAGTGAATAGTAATCGAATATTCTCTTTAGTCTTGCATGTGAGAATCTCCAACAGGCTTCATTGACCATGTCAACAATAAGCTTCATTCTTCCGCTGCCGGTGTATGTAAGTACCATATAATTGCATGTATGGATCCATATCGCATAGTTGATCTTGCGGTTATGTAAGACGGAAAATAAATTCCTACATCTAACTTAGTATTAAGTACTCTAAACCTCACATCAATTTTGAGTACTTTTTCTCATCAAACTCATGGGTCTTGTTGGAGGATCTCGGTGAACTTTTTTGCACTACATTTTTTGCGCACACTGCACCAGTATGGTGAGAGGGCTGCAAAATTGGACTTCCGCAAAAAATAAAAGTCTCAGAAAAACCAAACTTCATGACAGTTATCCAATGCCAACGGAATTCACAGTCAAAGAAATCGGAGATCGTATGCAATAGTTGCTGCTCATAAAATTACATTGACCTAACATTTCATGTTAGGTAATAGAATCATTTGACGCATAAATTAATAACTTTCAAAAACGAGAGATAACATGAAATAATAGGCAATATTTTCTCCAAGAAAGAACATAACGCCTAACAATAAGATGACACATGAAATGATAATTAGTAGGTATATCCGGGCAAAAAAAAAAGGAAACCTATAAGGCAAGGCGACGAGAGACCACAAGAAATCATGGTTATCGCGCTTTAATTTCATGCATCAAACAATAACGCACGACAAATGAAATAATACGCAATTCAAAAATCAAGCCGCTACAAAAAAAATGGTACATGAAATGATAGGTATATCTAGATTGCTCTATGGTGGGCACGTAGGTCCTTGTACAGTGCTTCGAGGGAGTAGCATACTAGCATTAGGGTGGCTGTTTCTTAGATTGTACTCCTATCTAGGATAATACGTTAAGATACAATGCATTTACGGAATGGCTTAGTAGGTAGTATAATGTTTACTAGCTAGCAGCCAATCCTATATTCAGGATACATCGACGCAGGTATGGTGCATGCGTACGTGGACACAGCAAGATCATGTTACACATGGCCAACTTATTAATTCTTCAATCCACGTGAAAAGATGGACGCAGTGGCGAAGCTAGCTCATGAGTTTAGCCCGGGCAAAGTCTAAATAAACTAGCTAGCTCATCAGGTCTTGCACGCAAAATGCCATGCTTAAAAGATTCACTACCCAATAGTGCTTAAAGGAAAATCGTCACCTTAGCCCGGGCAGGTGCCCGGGCATGCCGGGCCTTAGATCCGCCACTGGATGGATGGATGCATGGCATCTTACAATTAACTCAGACGAACTTGCATGCATACTAAAAAAAACGAGACCAAAGCAAACATAAGCCCTCACTCCTCGTCGAGTTCGATGTTGAACCGTGGAAGGTGTGTGGCCGCAAGGGCACTAAGCTCTTCTCTGCGGATAAGGCCTTCCGAAATGGGGATATCTTAGCGCGGGATCATATGCAATTTGCGTACGTGTCACCCTATTTAATGATGAAAGAGATTGTAGTTGTATCTTAGGCCTATCCCAATGCAAGTCTCTTAGCACGGTTTCATAGGTATTTTTCTTATTAGGCACTATAGTTAATGAGAGATAGTGAGGTTGTATCTTATCTAAGATACAATGCACCGTACATGTTGTCTCTTAAGTTTTTATTAGACATATGATAACGTGCTAAGAGACGGTGCATTGAAACAGGCCTTATATAAGATAAAACTCTTGCACGAGATCATAGACAAAAAAAATTAATAGACCAATCACAAGCAAGTATTAGGCCAAAATCATTAACTGCTACTTGACTTAGGGTGGTAGGTTTTTACATTTTCTTCTACCAAGGATACCGCGCTAAGATATAATGCATTATGGAAGACCTAAGCCCTTGCAATTATTATTACCAGCAATGGCTTGTATTTATTTTTGTGCTAACAAATACTTCAAATTTTGTCTTGCCGGGAAAGAAAAGAAAAAAAGAGTGGGCATGTTGTTTGGTCACGACGCGCGTTGCCTACATGGTAATGCCCACGCCGGTTATCCTAGACCATCACGATAACTTGACTATATTTGAAAGGAAATAGAAAGGTAGCTAGAATTGGGTGTACGTACGTACCGCATGCAAATGCAAGGAATGCACGTACACGAGCAAAGTTTATTAGGTGGCCAGCTCGTTCAGTAAGCATGCAAGTGAAACTATGTGGTAGAATCATGTGGAGTGCTAGTGTACGTACGTGCACGTACGCATGCATGGATTTTTTTTTCTTTCAAAAGGAGGATCAAGGCGTTGTCGCGGGCAACGAGAGTATAGGCGCGCGTGTGTTGTCTTGTATACGGGGTGAGCTGGTGGCAATTGTGTATAACGATTTCGTAGGCACGTATATGTACCCATGCTTCCCCCTCGGAAGGAAAGAAATTGTATAAGCATGCTGAGCCAATTCGAGACACATCAGTTCATGTATGGTGCAAATATGTTACTCCCGAAAACTCGTTGCCACGTGGTTTCCGAGTATAAATTATCGGTCAATCAGAAAAAATTTCAGAAAAGTTCAAAAAATAAAAGATCAGCAAAGGATAAATATAAGACGAGGTTGCGGTGTCAAAGTCGATCGTCACAGACCAGTTGCGTAGCCACCAGGATAGAGCAACGTCCAAGGCCAACTTTATGCTTAAGTACAAAATATTGCAAGACACTCGGCAAACAACCTCCGGACGAGGATGCAAGGGTGCAGGAGACGTAACGGTCGGCAGCCCCGGATGCACCGAATTGCCCCGAGACATGATCTCTCCGTCTCCATATAAAACCACATCCGGCTGTCACGCCAACCGATGTGCCACAACCTCCCACCCGTACATTTGACCCACATCTAGTTGTCGGACGTCGTGGCCGGGGTCGTCGACAAATCACATCCCTCTCGCTCCCACCTTCTAGTGGACCTCCTCGCTACAACACGTACGTACAGCTGTTGCTTCTAGCCGACATAGTTGAGATGCTTCAGAGTCGAGGTTCGTCGTGCTCCAATAGATCTCCGAGGGTTGTCATCCTAGATACTTTTATCCTTGAAGTCGGGTTCTCGATATTTCCCTTGCACTTGGCTGATTGTTGTCGTGGTGTATGTGCAAGTGCAAGAGTGCAAACCGTGCAGGAAGGACGTATTAGGCGCCAAGTATTTGGACAAAATATTTTGGTTTTGGGCCCAAGTGTGGGGAACTGTTGTGTCTCAAACCAAATTTCCGGTCTTTTCCCATCCCGCCGCGCACACGGACAACATCCTCTTCCTCTTCTTCTAGACTCCATCGAGTCCTTTCCCCTCCCGTCGCACGCAGGACGCCGGCGCCGACTCCTCCCCTCCGGAACCCATTTCAGCCGCCTCCTCATTCCATGGCCTGGAACCTCCAAACAATAAATTTAGGACCGGGGAGTACATCGATCATTTTTCCTTGGGATTGTATTGTGTCTATCCTTGGACAAAACTATCGAGGAGTTGTGACATCCCAGGTTAATTAGTATCCCATGTTTTTTAGAATTGTTAAAGAAATGAATAGTTGATCATATACGATGGATCCTGCACCAGTTGAACTCTCCATCTAGTCTAGTAGGAAGGAACATGCAATAGCTAGCATGAAGGAAATAGAGAGCCCCGGCCATGGTGATTTTATAATTAATGTTCATTGGAAACCAAGTGCAAGGCCAATCGTTTTCTCTCTTCCGTCGCCCTACCAAATGCAAGCTGCAATAATTTCTACCGCAATTTAAGATTTGCCAAGAAAGCAGCAGGCAATGGATTACTCGCGCGCATGGATGCGTCTTAGAAAATAAAGAGAAAATATAATGCGTGATTTCCGGGGTGGCATCCAGGTCATCAATCCGTGGGCACTTGCTCAATCTTAGGGCTCCATCGATCCCATCCATAGACGTGTCATATTTTTTTGTTTAGCTCATCCATGCAAATACGGAGTAGAGGAAATAAAGGCCCCAGCTAGCTGGGTGGATCGGTATATTACGTCGTAACTCGTAAGCCTACACACGGCTGGGGAAAAAAAATCGTACCAAGCATTTTGTCTCTTTGCTTGAAAGAAGGTTTTGCTTGCGTACGTACCTCCTGACATGTACGGACCTGCTAATTTCCCAGGGGGGGAGGCAGGGTTCGATCAAAGGCGCGCGAGAAGGCGAAAAAAAGGACGCCGAGGCGGACTGAGGCGCGCGGGAGACATAATTGCGATCGAGAGGGCAAGAAAGATACGGTACCTCAAGGGAAAACAGAGCTGCATGCATGCTAACGAACAGCGATCATCGACTCACTGGCCAGATAGCAATTCACAGGGAATCCCTATCCAAGGTGATGGGCTCACTGCAGTCGTTGGGCCACGCAATGACGCCAAGCTGCTCAAGCACGTCCTCCCTGCTGAACATGCCCAGCGACCGCAGCTGCTTCGCCTCCTTGCTCCGCCACGCGCCGCCGTTCTGCTCCGCGATGAGCACCGCGCACGACATGGTCTTCCACACGTCCGCGGGTTCGTCGCCCTGATCCAGGATCATGGACAGGATATTCATGCTGCCGTGGCCCAGCGTCTTCGCCGTCGACCGCGCGAGGTCGACCAGGGCGTCCACGGTCCGGTCCTTGCCGACGCGGAGGTCCTTGAGGCGCACCTGGCCGCTGACGACGCTGGGTAGTCGTTCTCGTCGTCGTGGCAGCTTATCCGCGCCGGGGGAGTCAGGGCGTGGACGTCGTCGGCGCAGGCGTGCCAGGTTCCCTCATGGTCGGCGAACCGGGGGATGAGCAGGTTGTCTCCTCGGACGGCGAGGGTGACCTTGTCGGAGCCGCGCCCTTCCAGATGGAGGTGGCCAATGCGCTGCGGTGCGCCGTCGTCGCTGCCACTGGAAAGGGTGAAAACAGAGAGATATAACCAGATTAGTCACTCGATCTGTTCAGAAGAATGTACTGTATGAGTAAACTCAGTACTATGCTCAATACTACAATAAGAAGATGGAGGGTTAGTCGGCTAACAGATCAGAAGAATGCATGGTAGACACCAGCATCGGCAGACCGGCCAGTAGGAGCGCCATCAACATTGACGAAAGCTTCCGAACGGACATTGTTTATTGATTGTTTAAGTTTGTGTTGCTAGCTAGGCGAGTACTCTAGCTTCTTATAAGTCCAGTAAACATTGCAGGTAGCTCATGCCCACTGTGTGTGAAACAATTCGGTACTAACGACGAACGGGAGTGGGGACAACTAGTAGTAGACTGCTCACAAGAAAAGTTCTAGTGCTACGTACGGGCCCGCCTTGAAGTTCATGCCAATGGTAAGCTTTTTGTTATTTTCACTTGTCTTTGTTTTTTCTTTATCAAGGCGATAAGCCCAGAGATGACTACGTGGGTCATATGACAAACTTTTATTGAAGGACCTGCCAACCTTCTACGTGGGTCATATGACAAACTAATTTTTTCACGAGATGGTCTAAAGTGTCGTCTTAGTTTGGATGACCTCCAAATTCAGTTCATAAGGTATATGTAGACATTATAGATTCGCACACAAACTTTCTATAAAAATAGCAAAATGTCTCGTGAAAAAATAGTTTATCGTCCCAAAGAACTTAAGGGAATCCTTGCCTCCCAAAGAACTTTGGCATGAGCTATACTCGGCCCCCGGCTCCGCGTACATCGATTTCACCAAAGATTGCCCAGAAGTCTCTAGAGACCAAGAGATCCTATCTAGCAGCTCAGAGAGATGAAGATCCCCTATGATCCCATCCAACCATTGTCGCATTCCCGGCTGATCTAACGCACGCCGGAAGTGGATGCCATCCCTCATAGCCACCGCCACCGAGATGTCTTTATTGTCGCATGAGTTGAATAGGAGCGGAAATCTCTGTTTCAAGGGTCCCTCCCCATACCACGAGTCCGTCCAAAACCTAGAGTGGGAGCCGTTGTTGATGCGGTGTTTGGCCCCTGCTTTGAAGAGATGCTTGATCTTATGAAGACTTTTACAGAACTGGGAGCCTCCACGCTGGGAGCTGGAAAAGAAGTCCCCTCCGTTACGAAGAATGATCCAAAATGAGTGTCTCCCTAAATGTTGCTACTTTTTTTATACTACTAATTGTTTCGTTGTTTGCTTTTTCTGAACTTTGCTTATACTGATACGTGTTGCCGGTGCTTTGTTTGGTACTGAAAATTGCTAGCTCATGATTGCTCGATTTTGTAAAGATGAACAACCATAGGTTTCTCGAGACGTTGAATGCAGGATCTAGTGACATGAATTGGGGCAGATTACAGCCCAAGCGGGGAACAACAGATTGCTAAAACCATGAACAAAAGGGGGAAATTTAAGCACGACCTTCTTCGATGTTGTGACCTC
Organism: Alopecurus myosuroides; assembly: GCA_028641055.1. NCBI lineage: Eukaryota > Viridiplantae > Streptophyta > Magnoliopsida > Poales > Poaceae > Alopecurus > Alopecurus myosuroides. Next base: position 70,658 of record JAPCYS010002455.1, read on the forward strand.
TGGCTACTGCCATGTCCCCTTGCCGCCGCCATGTCCCCTCCGCCGGAGATCCAGGGATTGAGCGCCGGAGAGAAACGATGAGGGAGAGAGGAGGTTGGAGAAGGGCCAAAGAGGAGGTGCAGGAAGGACACTCCTACCTGCGGGGAGGAGGACGGCCGACGGGCGGGAGGAGGTCGAGCGCTCTGCTGCTTCGTGCGGGTGAGACACGGAAGGGGCTCTCTCGGGAGTGAACAGGTACGAGCAGGGTTGCGGGATAAAATTTTCCACGTGATTCCGAGGTCGGGAGCTCGGAAACTCTCTAGGAGGTGGAACACTCGGTCGGGCCTCTGCGCGGAATTCGTTTCGGTTTCCACGGTCCAATTCTTAGACCACTCCAAACATTAGAAAGCGGGTAGGAAATTCCAATTTGGCAATTCCTGAACGTTTTTCCTACATCCAAACAGGATGGAGATGGAGAACTAAAAGAGACTCTATTCTCAGCCTGTTTTTTTTTTTTGAGGGAATCGGACTCGTTTTGTTGATTGGACTTGCTCCATGGGAGGCCGAAAGACAGCAGACCTAGCCATTTCATTCCTGATTTCCTTTGCCGTGCAGCACCTGTTAGAAACCGTCTAGGTTACGTACGTGAGGTCCTGGACCCGTACTACAATTGTATTTGTACGACTCTGTTGATGTATATATAAATAGAGGAGAGGTGGAGGCTAGACCCCATGGAAACCCTAAACCTATCTTCAAACTTGGTATCAGAGCCTAAACTCCTGGCCGCCGTGAGTCCTGTCCGCCGCAGCCGTGCGATCCACCGACGAGAGTCATCTCCGCCACCGCTGCAATGACATCGTCCGCCCTCTCTCTCTCTCCCAGTCCGTCGGAGCTATCGCTTCGTCGTTGGCTGCGTCCGTGTCCGCCGGAGTCGTATTCCCGGCGATGTCTGTCCGCCTGGAGGCGGGCAACTTTGCCCTTTGGAAAGGGCTCCTTCTCCCGAGACCTCACCGGCGCTGGTCTTCATCATCACCGCGCGAGGTCGACCAGGGCGTCCACGGTCCGATCCTTGCCGACGCGGAGGTCCTTGAGGCGCACCTGGCCGCTGACGACGCTGGAGTAGTCGCTCTCGTCGTCGTCGCAGCTTATCCGCGCCGGGGGAGTCTGGCCGTGGACGTCGTCGGCGCAGGCGTGCCAAGTTCCCTCATGGTCGGCGAACCGGGGGATGTGCAGGTTGTCGCCTCGGACGGCGAGGGTGACCTTATCGGAGCCGCGCCCTTCCAGATGGAGGTGGCCAATGCGCAGCGGTGCGCCGTCGTGGCTGCCACTGGAAAGGGTGAAAACAGAGAGATATAACCAGATTAGTAACTCGATCTGGTCAGAAGAATGTACTGTATGAGTAAACTCAGTACTATGCTCAATACTACAATAAGAAGATGGAGGGTTAGTCGCTTAACGGATCAGAAGAATCCATGCTAGACACCACCGCCACCGGAGACCGGCCAGTAGTAGGAGCGCCATCACCATTGACGACGAAAGCTTCCGAACGGACATTGTTGATTAATTGACTGTTTAAGTCTGTGTTGCTAGGCGAGTACTCTAGCTTCTTATAAGTCCAGTAAACACTGCGCAGGTAGCTCATGCTCACTGTGTGCAACAATTCGGTAGTACTAACGACCAACGGAGTAGTAGGCTGCTCACGAGAAATGTTCTACTGCTACTGCTACTACGTACGGGCCGCCCGCCTTGAAGTTCATGCCAATGGTAAGCTTTTATTGAAGCACCTGCCAACTTTCTATGTTCTTCGGTCAACGATTGGTCATTCATGTATCATCCAAATTGTTTATAAATTATAATCGTCATGGTTCAGTTACATGACCTATCTTCCATGCGTGAATCAAAAAGTTCACCCCGGCAATTCTAATTAAGAGGTAGAAACTTACCCTCGAAAAAAAAAGAGGTAGAAACTCAAATTAAGAGTCATACAATGAATACTAATGTCCAGATTAATGGTGCCCAGTAATTGGGGAAGAACATGCTAAATTACAGTGACTGGCCCTGAAGTGATTATGCGGTTAGGGCATCTCCATCAGCTCATCAAAAGCATCCCCTAAACAAAATATACACCATCAAGGGGCAAAATCGCTCTCTAGTAGATGGTCTAAATTAATTGTCGTCTTAGTTGGGACGTCCTCCAAATTCAGTTCATGACGTACATCCAGACATTATAGATTCACACAAAGTTTCTGTAAAAAAAATGCAAAAATATCTCGTAAAAAAATATTTTAGCACCAGAATTCGTTTTTTTACATATGCCACAAAAATATGTTTTTTTACGGAACTTTGTGTGCAAAGATAAAATGTTTGGATGGTATCATGCATGTATTAGATTTTTTTTTTTACATTTTAAAATGCTTTAAAAATACATTTTCGATAATCCAAAAACAGTGCCTCCCTAAATGAGAGTGTCAACTACACTCCATCCCCAGGTTGGCCTGGAACGACGGGGCAACGGTATGGGCAACTTCAACTCTGCTGCCGTATCGGTCCTAAACCTCCGACGACAGGCCTCGCTTCCCTCATTAGAAGTTGGATTTATATTTATATGAATTTGGATCATACCAGAAAATAACATATGCTACTTGTAACCGGTATTTGATCCCTCTGGGAACCCTTGTGCTACAATCCTCGCTTTCTCACCACCTCATTTATCATTGTTTTTTTTGAATGAAAATTCACTGTTCTTCCATAGGGTAGATACTTATTAGGAGTAGGCTTTACTATGATAAATACATATCTTTTGATAGGTGAGTGCCACTCTTTCTTAGTTGCTTCCTCTCATTTGAACCATACGGACGGAGACACAAAGTTGCGCCGGACGTGATGCCAGTCCTCCTCCCACTCGCCGTTAGCCCCACTAAGGCCCCTCGGTTTGAAGATTTCCTTGAAGGAAAGAGATGGAGAACTACAAGAAACTCTATTCTCAGCCTCGTTTTTCTAGGAAAGCGGCCTCGTTTAGACCCAGCCATTTCATTCCTGTGCCGTGCAGCACCATGCCGGGCCAAAAATTATCTATAGCTTTAATCCCGGTGCTCACGGAGCATTCTCAGAGCATCTACCGTGCTGGTCCCTGCTTGTAGGCACCCGCGGCTGCCAAGTGGGCACAAAGTAAAGAAAATATTACTCATGATTTATCTCTCGCTCCCACTCAATTAGGTATCTCACGCGCAGGAAACCGCTAGGGTTAGCGTGCACCGGCCACCGCCCTCCCCAAGCATACCGCGCCGCCTTAAAAACTCATGCGCGCCAGCCGCCGCTCTCCCCTAACTTATCGTGTTGCCGGCATTGCTACCCCATCTGCATTAGAACCCAGCCGACCACGAGCTCGCCATGCTAGGGGCGAGCGTGCGAGCGCGACAGTTCTCCTCGCCGAGTAGGCCAGGAGGCGATTGGGACGCTCCGCCCCCACCTCGCGGACGACGACATAACGTCCACGACCAGTCTCACACGCTCAATGCCATGCAAGAAGCGCCACCGATCTTCGTTAAATCGTGTGTCGCCTCTTTTCCTGCTCCGGTGTGGATGATCGATGTGCTCTCGCGACGCCGGGTAATTGATATCGTCTTTTAGCTTTTCCCATATCATTTAGTTTTCATTTGTTAGGTAGTTCGTACGGGTTGAGAAAATTCATCAAGCATATGAAAGAAATCTAACAGCTAAGGACAATTTTTGTTCAAGGTGCAGAGTTAACAATAAGCACATGGTCTTCTGATTTTCAGAAGAAGGAGGACTCGTCATTCTTTTCTTGTCCCAAACGAAAATGGACGAGGAAATGATGGAATGGTTTAGGTGGAAGTTGTGTATGGATAACATGGTCGTTAAAAATTGTTTAGATGCACATGTTTTTTCTAAACATTTTGAGTGGTCGTACGTTGAAAAACGAAGGGAGTATCATCCAAACTGTTTATAAATTATAAATGGTCATGGTTCAGTTACATGACCTATCTTCCATGTGTGAATCAAAAAGTTCACGCCGGCAATTCTAATTAAGAGGTAGAAACTCAAATTAAGAGTCATACAATGAATATACTAATATCCAGATTAATAGTGCCCTAAGTAATTGGGGAAGAACATGCTAAATTACAGTGACTGGCCCTGAAGTGATTATGCGGTTAGGGCATCTCCATCAGCTCACGAAAAGCATCCCCTAAACAAAATATACACCATCAAGGGGAAAAATCTCTCTCTAATAGATGGTCTAAATTAAGTGTCGTCTTAGTTGGGACGTCCTCCAAATTCAGTTCATGACGTACATCCAACATTATAGATTCACACAAAGTTTCTGTAAAAAAAAAAGCAAAAATATCTCGTAAAAAATATTTTAGCACCAGAATTCGTTTTTTTACATATCCCGCAAAAATATGTTTTTTTTACGGAACTTTGTGTGCAAAGATAAAATGTCCGGATGGCACACATTGTGTCGTGATGTCGCATTATCCCTAGGCTCACTAGGATCACACACCCCCCCCCCTTCCAGATGTGCTCACGGCGCGATTCCGATGCCGGGTTCCGCCCCGCTACCTCGCAATGCTCCACTTCCACCTGGCAGGCTGATGACCTGCTATTCGTGCAATCGCACGCTGGCTCCACTTCCACCTGGCAGGCTGATGAGGTCGATCGGAACTCCTAGTTAGTCACGCCACCGATCCAACGAAACACCTTTTTTTTCTCGCGCACTCGCGCAGGCACCAAATCGCTCGGCCTTTTCCCATCTAGTCCCGCAAATCGCTAGGCTGCTTGAAGAAACCTCTCAAAAGAACAGTAGTAGAAAAAAAACAATGAACTCCAAAACTCGGGCATTGACTAACATGGATGCGTGGTTTCGCGGCCTCCTACTACATGGAACCGATCAAGCTCAAAAAGAAAAGACGATCGATCTAAACAGGAAGCTCCCTCCTACATGGAACACATCAGAGGAGGCTCTCTCCTACGTGGAGAGAAGAAGAATAAGAACGCGTGGTTGTTCCATGCTTGCTTGCGGCCGGCCGGAAATCGAATCAACGACCACGGCCATCGCATCATCCGCGCCTCGCCTCGTCCTGTCCAAGACCCAAGTCGCCAAGTCACGCGCAACCCGCACGCGGACTGTGGCCATGGCCTTAGATTTATAGGCATGCATGAGCTTACTTGGACGGAACCAAAAGTTCTCTTCGGAATTCTGGAGGGAAGAATGGTGGGACGTATTTCGGATCCAGCACCGTCCGTGTTGCCGCTTGTTGAGCGATGGACGGCTGACATAGGGTGAAGGCACGGATCGTACCATAATAAATCCGGGTGTCTCTGATAGGAAGCGAGCGGTTCATATCTCGCCATAAATCACGGCTTGGCTAACCCGCAGGATTTGTAGCCAATAAATACAGCCGTAAAAATGCATGCTCTTAATTGCTATGCGTTAATGAATCTCGAGACACACAGGCATTTTTCTTCTTCTTTTCACGCGCGGTAGAAGCGTTCCTTGCCGGGTAGAATTAATCCAACCCAACATTCTCTCTCTTTCACACGGTAGAACCATTTCTTCCCGGGTAAATTTAATCCAGCCCAACATTTCTCTCATTCACGTGATAGAAGCATGTCGAGAGTCGAGACACGGATCTAGCAGAGGCAAGCACGTCAACCTCGGCGTGCTGCCGGCCGGTGGATGACGTCCACCCGGTTAGGGCGCCGATAGACGGATTCAGCTTGACGGATTACTTGAAACAAGTGGGAACCTGTAGTACAATTCTATTTGTGGCTAAGCTAAGCTAACAACACCAGGTTGCTTCACATCCTACCTACAACTACAAATGGCATACGGCCGGTGCTTGTTCCCAATGCCATGATGCATAGCTGATTTTTTTGTTTCCTAGAAGCAGTACTTGGAATCAACTCCTCTAGCATGCATGCGTTTTTAGACACTGTAACTAGTTCTTTGTCTTATTTTCCTCGTGCTGCTTATAGAAACCAAACGAATTTTCTTGGAAAAACAAAATTAGAAGTCTCTAAACCATCATTTGGTTAAGAGCCCGACCACGGCCTCGCCTCGTCAGTACCGCACCGGCGAACATGGGAAGTAATTCGCATCGCGGAGAGATGCACGTAACCAAGATCCATCTACTTTGGTGCCTAAAGATTTTGCCTCAAGGTGGAGCTCACATACAAGCCAGGATCCATCTACTATGTTTTCTAGCAGGACGTACTCGGGGATACATGAGGAACTACGTAGATTTTGCATCAAGGTGGAGTAGACACTAGTTCTAAAACAACAATTCTAGCTAGATCAACTACGTAGAGGAAGCTTCCTCCTACATCTCGGGGATACATGAGAAGGAAAAACAATAGCCATGGTTGCCTGCTTCCGGCCAACCAAAACTCGAATCAACGACCTCACGCTGGATTGAATTGACGATTCGGATGAAGCTCATTTGTGTTGGCGTCGCCAGCGTCACATCATCCAGGCCACGCCACGCCTCGTCCTCGACCAAAACCCAAGTCGCTCGACATGTATGGTAGGTAGGTAGCTTGGTAGTTGGTACTGAAGATCCAGATTTGCTTGAAAATATGTTAGCAGGAAATGACTAGACTACTCTCTTGAGGACCACGAGATGCAAATAACATCACGACCTAGTCAATAAACGCAACAGACAGCCACCCCCAGTTACAAACCAAACTATTACACGATTCAGCCCAGAATTTATACCAAATAAGTACTATTATTATTACAAATTACATGACTAGGAATGAAGCCAGTCCGACATTAGCTCCTCGAGAAATAAGGAAATAAAGAAGAAAGCACAACATTATACTCCCTCGAGGAGGAAACTATCACACAATTAGTACACCTTGTGCAAGGAATTGCATTGAACACAGCATTACAAGAGTCGATGCCCAGCAGCACGACCACCGCCGAGCCAGACCAGCATAGCATGAGGGACATAGTCTGCTTCTTTTGAAAGAAGAAACCAACAGTTTTGGCATCTCATGATCCCCTGAAGTAGATGGAAATCAACAAGTCAGGACAGTACACAAACATGACTATCTACATATTCAGGCTAAGCAAATCTTGACACCAAAACAACAACAATAATTTTAACTCAAAATAATTTGGAGAGCATGCATAGGATTGTTTACATCATAATATCAAATAGATGACCAAGATGCTTTACAAGAAAAGAAAATAAAAACTATTGTTTCATGTGTGAAGTTTAACCAGAGAACTAGTAAATCTCCAGAAATTTGAATTCCTATAAGGTTACCAATAGCGCCTAGCCAACATGCCTTGAGTGCATCTCAATAAGGAGCAGCAAGATTATTGTTGTTTGAAATTAATGGAGAAGCAAAGTTGAAAATATCAAGGCAATAAATATATTAACTTGTATTCCTAACTACGCATGATAGAAAACATGTCACCGAAACCTAACCAAGCAGTTCACCGGCTAGTTGGCCCTGGTGTCACAGAGCATGTACATGACACACAAAGAAAACAGGGAATCACCTAAACCATGGCTTTTCTTGGCCCACGCCAGCTCCCCTTCTCCCTTCCACGAATGCCAACGTAATCTGCTGCTCCATGTACATACTGCTCTAGCAACTACCACTGATCAAACAAGCGCCAGCTACTCCATTACATCCACTAAACAGACAGAAAAGTTAAACTCCACGTATGACATGAGAAACTACTGGGGATAGGCTAGACATCAACACAGGAAACATGAATGTTCAATAAGTGACGATTATGATTTCCAAACAGTAAAGACACAGTGGTCATAACTCGTCCAACCTTTTCATCAACTTTTACCATATACTTCTTGAATTCTAGAATGAGTTCTCGTGTTGCATAGTTGCATTTGCCATCAGAATCATGTAACATAGAATAGTAAGTATCAAAGTTGCATCACGAACTTAGGGCTTTAATACTGCAAAAAAATGAATCTTTGTTCCATTGGAAAGCCTACTTGATCTACTTAACAAAAAACTTTGCAAGAAAATTTTGTGAGACTCTTGATACGAGAAGCTAGCTGATATTTTCCTCTCTCACTATGATTTTTGTGGCCTAACATGCTTTCTATACATCTCTCCTTTTGCTGACATACATATCAATGAAATCAACACTCCATAATTGAGCAAGTTTTGTTTTTTATAATAGTTGGAGGGGAATGGGACAAACAACAAAAATATGGTAAATCGAAGTCTGACCGAAAGCCTACGGGCGAGCGGTCCTAAGCAAATCATGAAGAATGTTGAGTTACATGCCTGAATTTCACATACCCACTTGAACATCATGGATAAATTCTAGAAATCACTTGCGTATCGTGAATAAATCAAGACCAAATTTGGAAATTTAGACCGAGCCATCAATCTATTCTAGGAAACAAAGAGGGTTGCTAAATTCTGCTCAAGGGACAAGATGGAATATAAGCAAGTGGGAGAGAGGACTGTAATATTTGTATACCTTCTCCCGCCAGACCTCGTTTCTGTCCTACTCCTCTCCATGGAACTCGCCAGATTCCTGCGGATCCCCATGTACATCGCCTCATGCGACTCGACTTCGCCAGACGCTGGCTGCTCCTCCTGGATCTCACCAAGCAAGGACAAGATGGAGGCGTCCGGAAAAGGGGACCAAGGGCCACAACCAAAAAATCATTAGCGGTCGACGAGGGATGCGGGACCACACAAGCTCAAGTTGTATCGTCCTCAACCACCTGCACATTAAAAGAGAGCAAAGAGTATGTCACGGGCAGAATATATGTCATAGATGCGGCATTTTTAGATAAAAATTCTGTGAAATCCACCCGTTCAGAGAATAAACCGGACTAAAGTTATCTTGCCTACATGTTTGCAGATGTCCACAGGCCACACTAGCAACTATTATAACAACAGATAAACATGTTTGCATAATTTCACAACAAACTCTAGGACGTAAAAGGAAAACTAATGTCATCGTTAATGACATTGACCACCCCAATTATAAGAGCATTTAAACATCAGCGAAAATACATGGAAATAGCCAAAGGCCATACCAGCACTAGGGAAAACATGTGTAAAAAGTAAAATCGACATTAAACAGTATAAATCTCAAGTGCTTCAAATTTTCAAGAACAAAGGAGATTCATCATAACATGTATTACTATGTTAGCTACAATCCCTACTTCACACCTCAATAAAAAATGGAATAACCAAAGAGAGGTCAAGTCATACACAACAGTTCTCAAATGCAGTCACTTTCCTTTAGTTTTTTTATGCAGCCAACATATTTGAATTAACTATAGCCAAAAGGTGGCCGACGGTTACCAGATGACATCAATTTTCTGAGAACAAATAGGGACAAATGAATGACAAACATATAGATACAAAGATGCATGACATATTCTCAGAAATGTTTAGTTTTGAATGTTACGGCTGGAACAAACAACACTTATGGAGACATAGAAATGCAGCAATTTTCCTTACCCATTAGTGGCTCACAATGTACTATAAGATAGCACACATATTTCACGGTAGAAAATACATATTGACTCTAAAGGTGAGATTTACCGATATTCAGTGGCAGTTCAATCTGAGTAGGCCTTATGACCTCCACTCCATTGCCGAGAAGGAACCACCTCCCCAGGTCCACAACTGCTGGGCGGCGGGATCCACAGCTGCTGGGCGATCACGATAATGAACAGGTCAATCCTCGGCGACCTTGACACCCTCTCCCCACCATTATCCTCACCGAACCTTGGCAGCTGCGGCCTCCTAGACCCCATGCTCGAGCACCTGCCAACAGGTGAGTACATTTGTTGGTTATACAAGTCGCAACGGATAGAGAGGGTAAAAAACGTGTATGAAATTGAGCACATAAGTACTGGCAGGTACTGGCAAAATCAAGACAAGAAACGCATAGTAATCTTGGTCTGTAACTGAGCTTAAAACCCAAATTAGATCCTTCGTGAGACTTAAGAATCACTTAATCTCACACAAGACTAAACTAGATATAAACATAGGAACCATGAGCATACTCAATAAAATAAGGAAAAAAATGAAATAAAATCACGATTACCAAGGTAAGCTGCTAAGTATGTATGTTGCAAGAACAAGCAAAGCTTGTACACGAGAGGGGCAGTAGGGGCTATCTTTTCGCATGATGTCGGGGGTGGAGCATGAACCTAGCTAGCTAACGAATGGAAAGGAAACAAGGGAGGGATCAAGAAAATTGACGCACTTAGTTCCAGTGAAATGCGAGGCTCCCAGTGGGTAAATCACCTTGGGCGGACAAGAGGGAGGGTAGATCTGACTCACTACGATCCCTTTGTTCCTCCAACTTCAGCCAACAAACTATCATGGTAGCAATCCACTCGACTTGGAAAGCAGCATTGTGGCAAGAAGCAGGAACAACTGTGGCACCTGACATCACACATTCAGTTTTTCTTTGCGGGGAACTACATGCGCTTAACTTTTACTACCTCCAGTCCGAATTAACTGCCGTGGAAGTAATAGGGAGTTAGCAGAAAATCTTACGTTAATCCCATCACTAATTCTGGATTGGAGGTTGTACAACACAACATGTGCAATTGTGCATAAATATGAACTAAATAGCATATATGATGTACGATTCTACTAAAAGGAAATTTACTCCCTCCGTCCACTTTTATAAGGCTCACTTCTTACTATTGAGTGCTAAGAAGTGAGCCTTATAAGTGGACGGAGGGAGTATCAAAAATAAGATATGCTGAACATGGCAGTGTCACATGTATGCACCTAAACGGAGGGTAATCGTGAACATCAATCTAGATCCAGTTCTTTGGCACGGACATAAGTTGAGAGTGTTTGATAAAATGCCAGCTACTAGGCAAATACTATTATTCAAGAGCACTAGTTAATGTACAATGTTGCGTGCATAAAGTACTCCATACATTAATATTAACACATGAATGAACGCATCCCCTCATTATCTCAAAACCAAGACAGAAAAAATAGGAGAATATTGTAGTCCTAATATAGTTAAAAGCAATGAGAATCTCAGTTTCTGACACCAACAAGTTAGGTATTCATTGCGCCCAAAATATTGACTTACAACTACAAAATACAATCACAATGATCGGGAGTATCTAGCCTGCCCATCAGATTAGATCATTTGCATGTGAAAATAGAAATAGAACAATTGACACTTCAAGGATTGTAATTGGGTCACAAAAGGCATTTGACCCATCAATTTCACCCTAGGGGCATCGGCATCACAATTGAAGTGAAGTACGCACATTCTCGCAAGTGACGTACCTACTGCCAGTCTGGGGCTTGCAGTGTGACCGGTCGGTGCATCAGAAAAGATGTTTGGAAGATAGACCCTACTGCTTATCTGGTTGAAGGTCAGACGAGGCTGAATTCGATTCGAATGCCATGCCAGCATCTAATGGATCAAGCTCTACAATTTTCAACACACAAATTAGCAAACCATTGAGATAATTGTCTTCGTCTTTAAATCAACAAATGCATACTATAAGACTATTTTAAATGATTTTGTCTTTTAATGAAGTTAGGAACACGTGGTTTATATACAAACACAAGTTGAAATTTTGTTTTGGGCAACTAAAACCAACATCATGGTTGTGCACGGAAACCAAAACTGCTTCTAAAGAAGCACCATACACGAGATCTTAGGTCTTGTTAGGCACACACAATTACACAAGACGAACAGGAGCATCGACATGACCTTGATTGCAGCGGTAGTGACCGGGGAGCAGAAGGCGTTGATGTACCGGTGGGTGTACTACTCCGAGAAGTTATCCACCCATCCGTCCAACCCATCCACTCCTTGTCTGCTCAACAAAAAAAATCGATAAAGAAAAATATTATTATAAACTAATTGTCATTTATGTTTCTACTACAAGCAAAGGTAGATCATGGAAAAATGTAAACCAGAAAACAACGAGATTTGACATGTATAACCTAAACGGAGGGTGAACATCATCGAAGATCTGATTATTTGGCAAGAGACAAAAGTCATGAGATTTCGGTGAACATGAAGATACTAGTAAAATACTATTATTCAAGAGCACTAGTTAAGTTTCAGTGATGCACACGTAATATTAACACATGAACCATACATCGATTTGTGAAAACAAACAATGAAGCAGAGCCAAAATAGACTAAATTTATTCAAATCGCACGATACTAATTTCAGCATTTCATAGACTAGAGAAGTAAACCCACTAAGAAGAGCATGATACTAAGATGACGGCGCGAGAGACAATAGTATCACTAACAGTCACGAACCACTCGACATTCCAATAGACGCACGGCATAAAGTGACGCTCAATACCACGGCATGAATGAGATATGTCGCCGATGGGGGCCCTGCCCTACTTCTCAAGGTCTTATTTGTGACTCAGCCAGCTCCATGGTGGTGCACGACGCCCGCATCCGGAAGGGGCTGCGCCGAGTCGGAAGCACTGCACATGGCAAATTCGCGTCAGTTGCAACAACATCAATACTTCTAAAGCATAATGATCCTGATATATAACCAAAGAAAGAAACTATGGCAGCACTTTTAAAGCATAATAATCCTGTTCTAGGATGCCAATAATATGCAACTATGCAGCTTCTTGGTATCATCAAAAGGGACACCATACCAGGTCTCGTAACAATTTACTCTTAAAAAAGCCGACTTCTCATACACTAGGTGACATCACCACAATGATACCAAAACCTTAGCCACGAATTAGCTACAGCTTGATTTGGTTCTCTCGCATAGTTGCGATAGCATATTCGGAGTCATAGGTATTATCCACAAAATGGAGATAAACTAGAATCATGAGGACAGACATTCGCTGTCTATTCACTGTAATTGTCGATAAACCAAACGGAAATAAAATTGTTTTATGAAATTACGAACCTGAAACAAGGTACTACATTGTGAAATGCAGAACAATTTGGGAACCTACATCAGACGGGCAACCGTCTGTATCCAATCGCAAAACAATGATAAAGAGCTATATTTTGTTGTACTTACGATAATTTATATATCTAGCTTTCCGCCCCAACAAAAGGCTGCTCCAAACAACCAAATCAGCCAATACAGGGAATCAGGTTCTCCTACGTACACAGGTCAATTGGTCGCTAGGCAAAAACTAATGATGAGAGCATTTCTCGAGAATTTCAGGTAACTAGTAGCAGCTCTCGTTGAGATACAGTGCTTCACCCATAATATTAACACATTAATCAAACAACGAGTTCCTAGAGCCAAGACAGATCAAATTTGTTCGGATAACACGATGTTAATTTCAGATTTATATAGACCAGAAAAATAAAAAACCTGGTAAGAAGAACACGATACAGAGATGATGTGTACTGCTAACAATCACAGCCATCCGACAATCCAATAATGCACGACGACAGAGAGATGAGGCTCTGTTCTTACCACGACGCGAGCAAGAGATGTCGCTGATTGGGGCCCCGACGATGCCTTGCTTCTCAAGGCTGCAATCGAGGCTCAGCCAGCTCCGAGGCGTGGACGACGCCCCCTCCTAGCTCTGTGCAGAGGGCGTTGCGCGGACTCGGGATCCCTGCACATGGAAAATTCGCGCCGTTGCAGAAGCAATACTGGAAGGAGTCGGTATGGAGCAGAGCACCGGTTGGGAAAGAAGAAAGACATGGGGCTTTTGCCGACCTTCCAACGGAGCAGCAGCATGGTGCGGCCCCTGACCATCGCAGACAATACGGTGCCTTGGCCTGGAGATTCAGGTTGGTGTTGTTCACGCCCGGGGTTGCTCCTGTCGGACGGGCGGCAGCAGGAGGAGGAGCTCGGGGTATGTCGGCGCTCCTAACCGGACGACGCCGTTGCAACGCAACCACCAGTTGGACGGAGGAGAGAAGGTGGGCGTCCGATCCTCTCCTTTGCGCGTCGTCG
>JAPCYS010001727.1:0-84430 GCA_028641055.1 Alopecurus myosuroides
CAGTGATCCCGGGAATAGCAGGTTACACATGTGTTCTATCTTTATTAAAAGGTAGAGAGCTACAATATGACTCTACTAAAAGGTAAAAAGGTGAAAGATAAAGGTGTGATACTGCGGCACTCCCCCAAGCTTGGAACAAGCCAAGGGGATGCCAATACCAATGACGAATTATTTCTTTGGTGGTAGTGGTGAATCCTTCTCAATAAGCTTATCAATTGATTTCTTCAAATCTTCAATTGCGAACAAAAACATACACATCATCTCTATATTGTGCTCAATACGGTTTGCGTGCTTGTCATACGGTGAATCCCAGCCATCAAGATTTCCCCCCCACAATTCCTTAGGTCGAGAGCTTTCTTCATCTGCACGGTTAGAACGATCCATATCCCAACAAGAAGGCAACTTTTCCTCGGGTACTTTTTAGATTGATATTCCTGAATCAAGGTATGGAAGGGTTTTTGATACCTGGAAGTGGCATCAATGGGGCTAGGCAGTGACGTGGGACCTTCCCTCCAGTGCTCATCCATGCTCCTTGCTTGAACTTGAAGGGTTTTGCTACTACTCCAATGCTTGCGATGGTAGCGCGTGGGCGCATGTGCGAGTATTCTTCTACATATTCTTCAGTTCCACTATCGATCTCATCCTCCAGCTTCGGGTCTTGGAGATCATCTTCCTTCGGCCCCTTCCCCTTGTTGTTGTTGGCGGAGACCATGGTGCTTCTAAAACTGAAAATAGATCCTGGCAGAAACATATTGAAACAGAAACACGATGAGAAAACGATATACGGACCACAGGGGTCCGGGGGGTTAAATAGCAGAAACATACGTAACGAAAGGAAGGTGCAAGTCGAAAACGAGTCGAAGAGGGGCTCCGGGGCGCCCACACCATAGGGTGGCGTGGGCCCGCGCCACCAGGTGGTGTGGTTCCCTCGGGCACCATCTCCTACCCTTCTTCGGCTCGATATTTTTTATATTTTCCATATATGAATAAAATAAAAGTTGGAAAGCGATACACAAACTTTTTCTTAACAGAACGGTTACCTATTCGAAAACGGACTCTGCAGATTCTGAAATCTTCCCTCTAATAAACTTTTCTGGAGTCATTCCTTGAATAATATCAACATCTTCATCATAAGAATCCCCATAAATATAATGTTTGAGTCTTTGCCCATTTACGACTTGTGTAGTGTTATCTTTGAGGGAAGCAATTTTGATTGCCCGAACGATACACTTCTTCAATAACATAAGGGCCTTCCCATCTCGAGAGTAATTTTCCTGGAAAAAAATCTGAGATGAGACCTATACAATAGAACTTTCTCACCAGCATGAAACTCTCCTTTAATAATTCTCCTATCATGCCATTGTTTAACTTTCTCTTTAAAGAGTCTAGCATTTTAATAAGCTTCACATCTACATTCATCTAGAGAACTCAAATCAAGCATTCTTTTTCTTACCAGCAAGTTTAAAATCTTTATTAAGCTCCTTCACTGTCCAGTAAGCTTTGTGTTCTAATTCTAAAGGCAAGTGACAAGCTTTTCCATAAACCATTTTATAAGGAGACATACCCATAGGATTCTTATAAGAAGTTCTATAATCCCATAAAGCATCATTCAACTTATGAGACCAATTTTTCCTAGATTTATTAACAGTCTTTTGCGAGCTAGATTTAATTTATCTATTTGATAATTGTACGTGCCCACTGGTTTCAGGATGATAAGCTAAGGCAATTTTATGATAACATCGTATTTAGGGCTTTTCTAAAACCACCATGAATAAAGTGAGAACCTCCATCAGTCATGTTAGGTCCCCCAGAACCATTGTTCAAGGGCACCTCTGATATGCATACATTCACGATCCCAGATCACACCAGTCGTGAACAACATATCAAGTTGGTACACGGATACAATATCCATTACACGATTGCATAAAACACTTACAAAGGGGCATGGTCACATGACCAAGTCTAACAGAATTGCCACGCAGGGCAAACACACAACACACACATCGGAAGACTAAACACACACAAACGTAGTAGAGCACAAGTCACGCCTTAACCTACAGGTTGCTGACCGGGAGACGGTCCTAGTTCGCAAAGCCATCAGCTCCGTACTCCTCTTCATAGATCTCCTTCTGAGACTCCTTCTCGAAGTCTGGCAAGTAAATACTAGGGACGAAACCAATATGAGTACATTTGAATGTACTCAACAAGACACCCATTATGTAGCTTACCAAAATGCAAGTATGCTTATATGGTGGAGTAGGTAGGCTATACATAGGGCTCACTATCCATGATATATGAAAGATATATCATAGTTGATTTTTTAAACCATGGACTGTAACAACAGTATGTGAACATCAGATAACTGATCCTAACCATCCACTATGTTCAAGCTAGAATATGCCTATCTCATCAGTCGAGTGTACGCATCCCCGGCACCGGGCTAATCCGCGCCAAGACAGGAGCCCCAACTGCTGCGTCCGGAGGGAAAATTAATCCCACACTTTATATGTCGCATGTTTAAAAGATTTGGCGACATTCGGTTCGAGGGAGTCCATCCCCTTATAGAAAATTGAGATAGAACACACTCTAACAAGAACAAACTTCAAGTTAAGCCCCGTGCCCATGTTGGGGTAAAGTGGCAGTACGGTAAAGGCTGTCCGACGAAGACTAGGTTATGTGTCATTTTTGAAAACACGTTTTCCCCAAAAATGACCACTTCAACAATCCTCCGGTGAGTAAGGCTTCGCCTTCCCACCGGGTTTTCCAGAAAGCCTTTGTTTTGCAAAAACATATTTTTAAGATGTCCATTAGGGACTTATAACTTTAGTGATAATAAATACCATATGGGGGCTAAGGGCTTGGTAACACCAAGTATCAACTACTGGCATAGTGATAGTATATAATATTAATAGTAGTAATAGTCACTCAAAAATAGTTTTTGGTAATCAAACTTTTGTAAAAAAAATCAGAAGTAAAACATGCATGCTAGATAATGATAAGTGTAGTAGCAAGCTTCAGGATGGCTTGCCTTAAAATCTTAGTGTCCCTGGCCTTGAAGTAACTTGAACTTGACGCACAGCTCCACAACTGCTGCTTCTTCTCCTTCGTTTTCTAACGTCGTAAAAGAATAAAAGACACACACTGAGAACCAAAGGAGGTAAACGACTAACCACAACGACCCATACAGCAAGCAAACTTATACTAGCGCAATCACTCAAAAGGTCATCGCGAAAACTATCTCACAAACTCTCATGGTACAAAACTATCATCAAACCAACATATGGTTGAGAAACCATATCCCACATCTTACATACCATATATGGAGTGGGGGTACCACTCTCAGAATAAGATATTTAAGAGGCTAAAAATATAGATTGTGGGCACAAAAGGTGAGACTACTAAAATAATAACAATCAATCAAAGCAATACCCATGGTAATGGGTATTAACAACACATAAGCAATCATCATCAAACAAGTTCATGACTATACTAACGCGTAGATAACAAGATACTAATAAACCCAATAACAAAAATAGCACCACCATAGCACAAGTACAATACTTATGCTAAGGTAATTACTCACACAAAATCCAAACAACAAGCAAACACACCACAAATGAAATCGGCTAGTCATAGACTATGCTTATGTCTACTTAAAGTTATGGAATCCATCAATCATGAAAATAACCAAAACAAACCAGTAGCTCTACCAATGGCAACAAGTCATAAAATATAATCTAAAACACAATCATCACAAAAGATAAATAAGTCTAGAACATACATAACAACAGGAGTCTGCTAACAGCATACTAGTATGGAAATTCTACACAAGCATGCCATAAGAGTTAATTGTATTCTACAACTATAGCAACAAGCAAATCAAGATGTCATGGCATAATAACAGAAGTAATAACATCCTAAACATGCTAGAATAAATCATACACTCATAAAATAAACTAGCACAATACTAGAGCAACTCATAATACCTAGTGGTGACACTAGTTCATTACTAGAGAAGCAAACATCACTACAAGGATGCATGATCCTAAACAAGAAACTCATGAATGTAAATACCTAATAACAGCACATACACCTTACACATGCTAGTAAGCATAAACACTAAAATAATTCTATGAAAACATCTACTAAGAAGCATCAATCCATTCTAGTAACACATGCTTTTCTAATAAATTAAATAGCAAGCAATCAAAGTATAAACTACACAACCAGTATCTATGCACTCAACAAAAGATTAACTAAACACTTTCAAAAATACAAACACTCAATAAAAATCATTCACAAATAATCTATCAATCACAAGGAATTATTCTATTAACAAACAATTCAACTAAGCAAACAATAGTGAAGCATTTCTTAACATGATACTCCTAAGGAATATTATGCTAACAAATGAATCACACCCAAACATACTAGTATTCACAAAGAAGAACTAAACTCTTCACTTGCATAAGTGTAACAAACAACCTATTTTCCTTGGTGGAAAATAATATGTAGCATCCCAACTTTTAATAAAGATGGAATACCTGTGTTATTGTGCTAGTCCCTGGATCAATTGCTAGCACCACAGTACAAAATGAAATATCATGCAAATGCATAAAATTGTATTACATCGCATGATCCAGTCTTTACAAAATAGTATTACAACTAGCATAGTCTTAGAAGACTAGCAGTAAACAAAGATATACAGCGGAAGACATAGTAAAACATTGAGCCCATCTTCTTCATGTTCCACAGGCAAAACATGTTGGCGATAGTCTCGAGATCCTAAACGAAATCCTCGCTCGTCTTTAGAAACATATGCAATATGGAATATGCAGCCACAAGGGAGTCAATACAATTTAATGTATTGGCAAGTAACACTATGGTGGATATAAATGGCAAGACTAATACTACATGCTTATTTGGCTGAGTGGAGTTTTTGGCTAAGTTTGCATAAAGCCAGTTTTGTCCTATCTCTTTTGTAAAAAGAAACTTTTCTTTTCAAAGGGGTGGCATCATTGGATTGACATCCGAGCACCACAACTATGTTCACTTGGTCAAATTTTACTTATTGAAAATGGTGACGCGATTCTTCCATCAATCCTTGTCCAGCTGCTCATAGTTGTCCATAACCGGGGACACGGCTAAGATCTTAGTTTGTTGACTCTGCAGAGGTTGTGCACTTTCACCCTTTGTCTTCAATTAGCCCAAACATCTTATACACCCGGAGTGCATCATGGAAAGGAGAGAATTGACACGAGATCTTTCAGAAGAAGAAATTCAACCCACCGGCAAGACCCATTCCACCTATAATTATGCTACATATGCTTGTCAAGCCTGGGCTGAACCCTCACAACTTAGTTGATCAAGACAGAGCCCATATGTCAAAAGGCTGCACGGGAAGCTACTAGATTTAGAGGGACATAGTAATCTCTTTGTTCCTGGGTGGCCATCCACAAGTGACAACCTCAAGTGGAATAACCCTTAGACAAGGGCCCTGAGGAAACACTCAACATAACCCAGTCATGTCCAAATTCCACCCAGGTGTTTCATTCATTAGTTATCCTTAGAATTTTTCCTCAACATCTAGTAAAACAATTTGTAATGTTTCATAGCATCTACTAAGTTCTAAGGCTATCAAAATAACAAGGCTAAAAGAGATGGCTACACACTACTAGGATATAGCATAGCATAATATAACTTATTAAAATCTCCTATCATCCATACTACTCAAAATCAACTAATGCATATATAAAATAATGTGTAGTTGATGGTGTGTTACTTGCCTTGTTGAAGTTGGTGAAGAAATCACACTCTCTTCACAAAAGATCGTTGCTCTCCGTACAATCTATTCATCGAAAACACAATAATAAAATAAACAAACATTCTACCAAACATCATACAAGGGAAGAAAACATACAAAGCAACTGACATAATGAAAGGGGTTTAACCAAGTTGGCTAGGACAAGGTCAAGGTTTGAGTTCGATACTTACCAAGGGAGTTCCAACGGTTTACCTGGGATGGACTAGATTGAGTTTTGTAGAAAACTAACTTTATTTTAACCATACTTGTCGAGGAAGTTCCAAGAGTTCACCAAGGTGATCTCTTTAATTCAACTAAAGTAACACATAACCATGTGTAACACTTAGTCATTTTCATCAAAACATTTGAGTGATCTAAGTTAGTCCTTCCATCTTGGTTTAGGGTAGGTCTAGGTTCACCTAACTTCATAGCAATGAAGATAACAAGATAAATTCTTGGGATTTCTCCATTTGGGTCAAGGGTTGGACAAAAACAACTTGTTATTCTTCAACTTGTGTGGATTGCTCCATGTCTTCATATGCTTGTCTTCTTGAAGATCATCTTCATGCTTCTATGGTAGTCTTGTTCCTTGGAGGATTCTTCTCTTGGTATTGATAAATTCTTCATGGCTTTCACTTCACTAATTGGTTTGGGTATGGGATGGGCACAAATACCACTAAGTCAAAAGAGAAAGAAATAAGAAGAAAGATAGAAAGAGAGAGGGAGATGTTTTCTTCTGAATCTCTTCACACTTGTACTTCCTTCAGTTGCTTCTAGTGGTGGAGTCTTTTCTTCAAACTTTCTTCATTGATCTTCCTTGTAACTCTTCATGTTGCCACCAAGTTGAAAGTGAAGTGCCTTTTGTTGCTTGAGTCTTGTTTTCCATTTGCTAACTTGATGAATTCTTGAAGCAAGAATAGGGGAGTGGAGAAGTAGATAGAAAGACTAAGGTACTAGTGTTTGAGGTTCACTACTTGGTCGTTTATATGGTTTACATATACTAGGGACTTGGTCTTGGATTCAAAATGGCCACAACAAACAATGGTAGAAAGAATAGAAACAAAATCTAAGGCATGATCAACTAGTGGTTCACTAAGATGGATTTTTGGTCCAACTTATATGGAAATGGTTCAAGTTTGTCCAAAAGGTTTAGGTACCGATGTCTCTGGTTCAAGGTTACCAAAAGGAGCAATTTTGCTTAAGGGAACATATTCTAATTATTTATAGAATTAATTTTATGACAAAAATACTTAAATATACTACTTAATTCTAATTTCTAAACTAACTTGTTCAAAAATTATTTTGGAACAGAGGATATGAAAGTACACATCCTAAGGTTTCCAAATATATTTTATTTGCAATTTTTTGGATTTGTAGAATTTGAATTATGCCAAAATTCATCAAACAAGTATATTTAAATTTTAACCCATGTAAGTTTGTCAAATTTTAATTTGAACAGTGCTAAAATATTATACATATCGTGCTGATTCCAAAAAGTACAAGTTTGCTAAATTTGGCCTTACTAGTAAAGCGTGCACGTGCAACGCACGTAATCATCATCCTTTGTTTTGAGATTCTGGAAAGAGTTTCTCCTTGAAGAGCACAGTAAAACACAACTTTTAATCTTTGTTTAGGGGAAGGTATTTGTCCATAGTTGGCCACAACTTTTAAGCTGTGTTTGAGGGAAGGTATCGTCCATCGTTGGCCTCTATGGTAAAATGCGTCGGGGAGGCCTAAGAGACGTGGTTTACCATGTGGCAGATGTCTATGGTTCACGTTCCGCTTTATCACTAACCAGTGAACTTAGAGGAAACTATGGTTGCAACAGATTAGCCAAGTTGGCAGTTTGATCTTATACAGATTACTCCATAGTTTGAAATATAAGTTTTTTTTCTGACAAATTGAAATTCCACAATGTGTAATACATATTTCTGACTTGCACAGACTTTTCGAAATATCATTTTTATGCCCAACCTGGTGTACCCAATTTTAACACAGTTTTACATAAGCTGAACCTATTATACAATGTATTATAATTCACACTTTCTAGAGATTTATACAACGCTCCAAACAGTTATAATAATTTGCAATTGAATTCCAATGTACTCCCTCAATTTGGGATTGTCCAGAATGAGCGACCAAGCTCTAAAGGACCTACTTCTAAAGTAATCAACTTTCGATGGTATGTGGCACGACCGCTCCCGCGATGCCTTTCCCAACGACCAGTCGATCACACAACAAAGGGGCCTACTCCTGTCCCCGCCCTAGCGCCCGGAGAGCTCTGCCACAGGACGCCTTCCCCGCCTCTCCTCGCATACAGCTTCTCAGGACAGGTGCAGAGTGACCGGAAGGAGTGGAATGGCTGGAGGTGACAACGTCAGGTTTGCCAGCCCATCGTCCTTTCAATTTTGTACTCTTCAACATATCCCTTCACCTTTGTTTGCTCTTCACGAACCTCTTTGCGATGGATTGGATTGAATGGTCAGTGATACCCTTGCAGTAGTACAAGGCCAAAGATCTCAGGAGCAAGCACCCATACGCAATATCAACAATGCTTTCATCTGCAATGAAAGATTGGTATAATTAGCGTGTAAGATGATAAGGCAACCAAATTTTGAAAGAGCAATATGTAGCATCACATTTCTTAGCTAATTTAGGTACTATAGTGGCATTTGAAAAAGCAACTATCATCGATCAGTTCAAAGCATCTCACAATCTTTTATTGTACATCAACCAAGTGCTTTAAAATGATATTTTCCTATCATATAATACACCGATTTATTTATAAAGAAGATTGTCATATACAGTAGTAACATTCATATGGACGGCTTTTCTTCTCATAAATCAACAATGAAAAATATACACCTGATCAGTGGCGGAGACAGGGGGACCAGCAGGGCCCTGGCCTCCCCTAACACCTAAATTTTTGTGTTATACTCCTACTTTTCTTTGCTAAAATACCCTTAAAACTTTGTATTTTACTGCTCAGACCCTCCCTAACAAGTTAAGTGTATGTTTTTCTTTGATTGGGCACCCCCAAAAGAAATTCCTGGCTCCGCCCCTGCACCTGATGCCAGTCTGGTAGCCCCTCATATGTTTATTTTGTCAATTTTGGTGAAACCTGGCAAGATCATGAAAAGCATGCATCGGTGCTGGATGTATTCGTAACCAGGACAGAGAACCGTTGCAATTCTGGCCTTCGATGCAGTCTTGTTTTCCGGCGGAAATGTCAAGGTGACCACAGAAATGAACCCTACTAATATTTTCATTGGAAATGAGAAACAAAATCTCAAACCTAAGTATTTGAGATACCCAAAGTAGAATGTGGCAAGATGTGCAACAGCAGACACAAACAACATGCAGCTTTCATGCCTCTAAAGTCTTGCAAAGACTATAAGTGTATAAACATCCAAATGCATAATCACTACATATAGGAACAGTTAGCGACTGAAAATAAATATTTGATTGGGAAAATATTAAGAATACTTCTCTTGAGCCTAGAATACTCACATTACTGCAGCTAGGAAAAATTCAAGTCAGTTTCCCAAATATATTCAACTGTACCAATCTGTGAAAAAATCAAATGGATCAGAATAATCTGAGAGAAAATCCCAATCAAGAAATCCCAATCAAAAAATAATTTCAGAGAAAAACAATCTAAGGGATGAAATATAATTCGAAAATCACAGGGAAGTGGCAAAATTACTAACTGCTGAAAATAATAAGTGGGAGGCAGAGATACACACCTTGGTATGCTTAATACTCATGTGACGCGAGGGATAATGAGTCATTGAGTGATAACCATGTTCTAATCAAAATTGGGATGATACAATGGCAACGTACTATCTTCAGTTTTGTTGCTCACTTCACTCCGACACAGAGCAAATTTAGCATGCATGCTATTTTGGCAGGAAATTAATACCGTGTAGAGCAGGGAATTATTCACATTTTGCACATATGTGCCAAGTATATTCGAAAGGGATGAAACGCTTACATAGTCTGCTCAAATCCGGTGATTCACTCAATTCTCATTACTAATTACTGTAAAAATTATACGTAATCTATGGCTCGGTGGTGTGCTTCCTGCACAAAAGCACACAACAAAATAATTTCAGATAAAACCAATTCTTATATACCTTGGAAGGCTCTTAATCTGTACATTCAGTAAAGGGTTGCAGCTCTATAAATACAAAGCATGTTCATCACGGGAACAATTCAAGGTATAATGGACATATTAACACATCAAAACTCAGAATAGCATCTTATGGTGTTTTCCTACAGAAAGTTGTTTTATTCTGAACAACTACATCCATGCTAATTACAGAAGCTGCTGGTTATGAATACATCTAAATTAGCTGAAGCTGGTGGTTATGAAATTCCCTTATGCAATTTTTTTTATTTACCTTTGCCGATGTGGTTGAGCTGGACCTCCCAGTTTCACGGACGATGACTCGATGAGATCAACCAACGTCCAACAATGCAACGGAGGTCCTCGTCGTCGTCTGCGATTAGAATCCCGGCGAAGTGAATAGGCGGGTTCCCGTCGGGAGGCAAGATGGCAGTAGGTGATGGGCAAGGACGGCAGACGGCGGACGGCGATGCAACTGAGCTCGCCGGCGTCGGGCGCGGGGATTGTGGCGGCGGCGTCTACTGCGAGTGGGGTAGTCCGGCACACGGGGATGGCGTCGGCCGCGTGTGTAATGAGGGCGGCGTAGTCGAGCGTGTGGTTGCGTGAGGGGCTAGGCCTGAGCGGAAATCTAGGGGCGGGGCACTGTGTTGACCAATGTTAGGCGTTTCTTTTCCTGTAATCACGCGGCGGGGCATCTCATGGCAGAGTTTTCGTCCGCCCCCGAGAATTACTAAGCGTACACAGCCGCGGGTTAGTTATGCTCTTTGACGGTTAGATCTGAAGATGTTGGCTTGATCGTGTGGCTAGTTTTGCTCGCTGCTGTTGCGTGTACGTTAGACGGTGTGGTCGTAGCGATGAATATGTTCTCTCTTTTAATAGTAGTATAGATGGTTAAAAATATATGATGTTTCTAAGTTCTAGGGACTATTCTGCAATTTTACAATTTTATTTTTATTCGGAAATAAATCCGGAGACAGGCTGGGACGAAAATGGCTATTTGCCGCGCGGTGCGACGGATAAGAGGTGGGCTTGGGCCGGCTGTGCGCTGCGCTGAGCAACCGATAAGATCATAATGCGCATTCTTACTTGGCGAGCTCTGATTCGCCGATACCCCTATGATAAGTGATCTAATTGTGGCCCTCCGTTGTAAATCGAACGGACAGGGACAAAAGGGATCTCACCTCACCGGCGTGGGTCACCGGAAATGGAGAAAACGGCGGCCGGCGACGCAGTTGTTTCACCGCGACGGCGCTCCGGCTTGTTTTCGGGCACGGGGAATGGGTCCAGAGGGTCAGCTCGGCGCGACGAACTTGATGGTGCCCTCAGCGACGTCTCTGGTGGCCTCCCGCGGTGGCGCGGCGTGGATCCGAGGCGGAGAGACTCTGACGAGCGCAGGGCGGCTCTTCCGCTGCGACAAAGAAACGAGAACGTGCATCAATCGTTGTTAAATGACGAGGGAAAGAGAGGAGGGCAATAAATGGAGGCGGGACTCACTGATGCCACCTGGAATGAAGAAAGACGGCGACGACCGAGGCGAACTCCGGCGAGAAATAACGGCGACTAGGAGGCACGCTCCAGAGGGAGAGGAGAGGGGAAATGAAGAGGGAAAGAAGGGCTATAAGGAGGAGAGGTCGGGGAAATTAATCGGGGATTAATTCCCGCGGAATCAAGGACATTGAAAAACGGCAGTTTCGGGAATTCTTCGGTTATAGAAGGAAGAAGACAGGGTGACGTCATTGATGACGTCATCAATGATTTTCTTTTCTTTTTAAATCATGTTTTCTCATTTATTTTACACCTTCTGTTTTATAAATTCAGTTAACATAAAATAAAATTCTAAAATCATATTATTTCAAATACTTTCTAATAGTACCATTTTTGTAAACTTTTCAACATACTTTTATTTTTGAATTTGGAGTTTTGAATAGTTTCCTAATAGAAGCTTAATGTGGTTTTTAATTTAGAAAAATATAAAATATAGTTATGTGTCAAATAAAATTTCAGTGACATAATAAATGTTGAAAACTTATTTTTAAAAGTCATTACAACTTATTTTTCATAGTTTTATATTTTAAAATAGAGGTAAACTCTAATAGCAACTTATGCCATTTTTATAATAGAAAAATAATTACAGTGAATAATTAGGAAAATAGAAATTTTGATACTGAACATTTGAAAGTATGTTTCTTACAAGTCCTTTTCTCAAAATGGAAAATTGTGAAAACCAGTTATCACTCTTTAGAGTTGAATAAAACATTTTATACTCACATGACTATTTTCAAATTCATAAAACAATTAATTATGGTGAAAATATCATTGGGGTTTGTAAACCTCAAGTTTTAAATGTCATGAGGTATTATTTGAGTTGGAAACATTTTATAGAATAGGGTTTGCTAAGAAAAAACTATCACTTTGAAATATGAAGACTTAGTTGTAAGTGGTTTAGGGATTGTGGAAAACAGAGGCATAATGGATTCTTTATTCTAATTTACATATTGTTTTCTTTTATTTCCTCCTTTTATATGGTTTTTGGTGACTTTCTTAATCATGAAAACAAAAAGTTTCAAATTTTTGTGATTTTTGCATTTTCCAAAAATCAGGGATGTTACATAATAATCAATCATATAGTAATGCATGACATTTTCACCCAAATGCATAGTTGGGGATTTGCATCCCTAACCAAAGATGCAATGGAACCAGTGGGTTATGGGCCCACTAATACCAAGGAATTAAGAGGTAACAATGCCTCTAGTCACACATGAAAAAATTAATTTAACAGAGCAAAACATACAAGACTATTCATACTAGTGAAAACAATACTAGTGAAAATAAATACAAATATTACACATGCTTTGCTATGAAATAAGTTGCAAGCTAACAGAGATAATAACATCAAGATAACAGTACCAAAATGGTACTGGAATCCACTCAAACATATCACAAACTTAGGTAAAACAAATCAACAAAGAGTTGGTTCACACAATAATCAAATAATAAAACTAGGAAATAACAAATGCTATTTCTATTGCTATTTGACTTTCCAAACTTGCACACACTTTCTAAGGTAGATGTACTTCAAGAAAACAACCTAATAACAAGTGGTAACACTTCTATACATGCTAGGAAACAAGATTCAAACAATCACACACTTGTTTTCGAACAAACACACAAGTAATAATGAAAACAGAAAAGCTCATGTTTCTAGTTTTGCTCACCAAAATTAATCTAGGGCTCCAAAACATTATCCAAGCTAGTATTAGGTATCTTTAATCATAAGCAAACTCATCCAATTGTATTCACCTCAAAAATCAATTTTAAACTCACTCTAAAAATCCTAGAAAAGCCTACTGGCCTTTTACCAAAATGGATGGCATTTACATTTGGTAACTCACCTTGATGTGAGGCTAAGTCCTAGTGATAGATCTAGTCCTAAGCTATCCAAAACAATTTGGTTTGACCAAAATGGTTACAGATTCAAAAACTTATGACAAATACAAGGTTACAAACACTTTGTGGCAAAACAAGCCTTGTGACAAAAATATACAGCAAAACCTAGATCTACCAATTTTAGGTGGTTAAGAAATTATAATACTAGGGTAACGATTTTTGGTTGAATTTATTTTGCAATCTAGGTATTTTTCATAGATAAAAAGCAAACATGCCCAAACTGCACAGATCTAAAAAGAAAAAGAAAACAAAGGACGGGCTGGAATTTCTCACGGGCGCCGCCCAACTAGTCAGCGACGCGGCCCAAACGCGCAGCGCGCGCGGCCAGCGCGGAAACAGTGCGGGTTCAAGCATGGCCGTAGATCTCGTGATCTACGGTCCCGCTGCGTTCTTCCTCCTCCCTCTCTTCTCTCTCTTACCGACGCGACGGAGACACACGCGCGACGGTGATAGCTCACCGTGGGCCTCTAGGGTTGCTGGTGCGGGCTCGGGGGTGACGTACGGGTGCAGGGGCGTCGAGGGGTGCAGGTTGCGGGTGCCGGCGCGGCTCCAGGCGGCGGGGCTCGACGGGCGTCCGCGGTGGCGACCGTGGACGGCGGCGGCGATTCCTGCGGGCAGAGGGTGAGGGAAAAGGTCAGGCGGGTTCAGGGGAGTACGGGGAGTGAAACCATGGCGGTGGAGGGGGATGGGAAGGCACATGAGAGGGGAGCACTACCTCGAGCTCACGGCGGTGATCGTCGGGATCAAGGGCTCGGGCACGCTCCAAGGGGCCAGGGAAGGGCTTGGTTTCGCTTGGGGAAGGTGTGTGGATGTGGATGAGTGTAGTGGAGCAAAGGATGGGGCTGTGGTGGCCTATAGCCGAGGTGAAAAGGGAAATGGACAAGGGGCGGCTCGGGTTGATGCCAAGCAATGGCATGGGGCGTCCAGGGGCTATTTTGGTCCTTTGACACACATGGCAAGGAGTCCAAGGGCAAGACCAACTAGGGGTCAGTCAATGGTTGGCTTTTGGGAGGTAGGGAAGTCAAGGTCAAGAGGGAAAGGGGCAAGGTATGGAGGCCCATGCCTTTGCCACATCACCATGCATTCACCCTTTCTCTCACTAGGTTTCTTCTCACCCGAGCCTTCTAGAAGAAGAAAGACACATCCTGGTGCGAGTCCACAACTTAGTCAACACACTAGACAACACTTACCATCAACACTTGCAAAGAAAAGCAAAGAAAACATCAGCCCAAAAGTGTAACAGCAACAGTGCCTAAAAAGTTCAGAAAATTCAGTTAAGGACTTAGAGAATTTTTCTAAGTGTTGGAACCTGTTAGAAACATCAAAAAGTTCACACTGTTTTCAAGGGTCAAATAAATTCCAATTTTTCTTTTCAAAGTGGGAACTTTTTAACCATGTTTTAAACTTTCAGAAACATCTTTTGAAAACAAATTTGAAATAGTTTAGGGCTATGAAAACAATGTGGGAAAAGTTATAGTTTTGTTTTTCTCTGTTTTCCAAAAATACCTTATTCTACCTTATTTTTATACCACGAAGACAACAAGAAAAATATCAAGCTTATGTATTTGTAGTACATATAGCAAGGAACAATGAAAAGTCAAGAAAACATAAAATAACATTTTATAGCCTAGTAAAAACAAAGGTGGAAAACAGGTACTTGACTATATTTTCAGGGATTAGTTTCTATAGAAAACTTAAAAGAAAACTTCCATAAGTCATTTTGAAATTTTGTTTTCTTGGATCAAACAAGGTTAAAAGTTTATTTTAAGATGCAAACAAGAATGATCCAAGTCTTGGAATAAAATTCACTCAAGTAATCTACAGAGGAAACAACAGGGAAATATTATAAAAGTGTTTTTTCAGAAAATTTGATATTGGTTTTATCAAGAAGCAAAACTTGCATTGCAAAAATGATTAAGATCATAAAGACATGTTAGTTCAAACAATCATGTTGTTAGAAAAAAAAAATGTTGGCCCTAATTTTTGTCTTCTTGAACACAGTACAAGATTTCCAAAACTGGGGTGTGACAAGTCATAAGATATATAGGCACACCAAATCTAGGGAAAATGACATCTTTAAGCATTTTTAAATAGGTCTCACCATCAACACTTTTTGTAGGTATAGCTTCTACCCATTTAGTAACATAATCAACAGCAACAAGAATACGAGTGTAACCATTCGAAGGAGGAAACGGACCCATAAAGTCAAATCCCCAACAATCAAAAGGTTCAATAACAAGATAATAACTCATAGAAATTTCATTACGTCTGGAAATATTACCAACTCTTTGACATTCATGACAAGATAAAACAAATTTGCGTGCATCGTTAAAGAGAGTTGGGCAATAGAGACCTGATTGTAGAACTTTCTCTGCGGTTCTATCTCCAGCGTGATGTCCTCCATAAGAACTACCATGGCACTTTATCAATATTTCACGTTGTTCATGATCTGAAACACATCTTATCATAATACCATCTACTCCTTCTTTATATAAGTGTGGGTCATCCCAAAAATAATGCCTCAAATCATAAAAGATTTTCCTTCTTTGTTGAGTTGTAAACGTTGGAGGCAAATACTTGGAAACAATAAAGTTAGCATAATCAGCATACCATGGACTATCTTGGGAGTTTACCTTTATTGCAGCCAACTGTTCATTTGGAAAACTATCATTAACAGTAATAGGGTCATAAGCAATGTTTTCCAATCTAGACAAGTTATCAACAATAGGATTTTCAGCACCCTTTCTATCCATAATATGCAAACAAACTCTTGTAAAAGCAGCACCCATCTAATAAGCCTAGGCTTAGCATCTTTGTTTTCCATAAGGTATCTAATAGCAGCATGATCGGTATGAATAGTAACCTTCGAGTCAATAATATAAGGTCTAAACTTATCACATGCAAAGACTACATCTAAGAACTCTTTTTCAGTAGTAGCATAATTCTTTTGAGCGGCATCAAGAGTCTTACTAGCATAATGGATAACATTGAACTTCTTATCTACGCTCTGTCCAAGAACAACACCTACAGCAAAATCACTAGCATCACACATAATTTCAAAAGTTAAATTCCAATCAGGTGGTTGAACAATAGAAGTAGGAGTTAAAGCCTTCTTTAAAGTTTCAAAATCTTCGTTACAATCATCATCAAAAACAAAAGGTACGTCTTTCTGAAGAACATTGGTAAGAGGCTTTGATATTTTAGAGAAATCTTTTATAAACCTCCTATAAAAACCAGCATGACCAAGAACACTACGAATACCTTTAACATCCCTGGGCAGGGCATTTTCTATATGGCTTCCACTTTAGCTCTGTCAACTTCAATACCTCTTTCAGAAATTTTATGTCCAAGAACAATTCCTTCATTCACCATAAAGTGGCATTTCTCCCAATTAAGAAAAAGATTAGTTTCCTCATATCTCTGCAAAACTTTATCAAGGTTGTGAAGGAAATTATCAAAAGAAGTTCCATAGACGGAGAAATCGTCCATGAATACTTCCACAATCTCTTCACAAAAAACATGAAAAATAGCAGACATGCATCTTTGAAACGTAGCAGGAGCATTACACAAACCAAAAGGCATACGTCTATAAGCATAAGTACCATAAGGACAAGTAAAGGTTGTTTTCTCTTGATCTTGCTTCCTAGCAACAATTTGAGAAAACCCAGAATAACCATCAAGAAAGCAAAAATGAGTTTTCTTAGACAACCTCTCTAACATTTGATCAATAAAAGGCAAAGTATAATGATCTTTCTTAGTAGCCTTGTTAACTTTCATAAAATTAATGCACATCCTATAACCAACTACTACCCTCTGAGGAATAAGCTCATTATTTTCATCAGGCACAACAGTCATTCCTCCCTTCTTAGGGACACAATGCACAGGGCTCACCAGTCTACTATCAGCAATAGGAAAAATAATACCAGCATCAAGGAGTTTTAATACCTCATTTCTTACCACTTCCTTCATCTTAGGAATTAAACGGAATTGATGTTCCACTACTGGCTTTGCATCAGGTTCAATGTTAATAACATACTGACATATAGAGAGAGGAATCCCTTTCAAATCATCAAGAGTATATCAAATAACTCCACGGTGTTTCTTAAATATTTCCAAAAATATTTCCTCTTCTTCACATGAAAGTTTAGAACCAATAATAACAGGATATATTTTATTGTCATCATTATAAGCATATTTAAGATCATCAGGTAAAGGTTTTAAATCAAAAACAGGATCCTCCTTGGGTGGTAATGTGGTACCCAAGTCTTCCATAGGTAAATTATGTTTTAGTATCACCGATTGACGAATAAGAATATAGTCAATCTAATTTCTCTCTTCCATAAAGATCTCACTTTCATGGTCCTCCATATATTGTTGCAAAGCATTGTTAGGAGAAAGAGCAATAGAGGCAAGTTGTTCAACTCTAAAGTTATCATTAGGCAATTCAGATTCATAAGGAGCTCGAGCAAATTTGGCCAAATTAAACTCGTAAGATTTTCCATCAAATTTAGTCAATATTTTATCCTTCCTACAATCTATAATATCACCACAAGTGTTCAAGAAAGGTATACCAAAAATAATAGGACAAGTTTTACTAGCATCTTTACCCAGCACTAGAAAATCTGTAACATATTTAGTTTTACCACATAAAACTTCCACATCTCTAACAATACCAATCAGAAAGATAATTTCTCTATTAGCAAGTTGAATAACCACATCAATATCCTCAAGCTCCAAAAACCAATTTCATGCATAATTTCTTTATAAAGATCATAAGGAATAGCACTAGAACTTGCACCAATGTCACACAAACCATAATAGCAATGATCACCAATCTTAACAGAAAGCACAGGAACACTATTTTTCTTAGGTCTATTGGGATGTGAGACAATATTAGAAGCATCCTCACAGAAGACAATATGTTCATCCTCTACATTTCGACAAAATCTATTGCTACGACAGGTTCAGCAGTTATTTGTTCATCAGGTTTAATAGATTTCTTTATACTTTTGTTAACCACACTAGCTACCATAGAGTGTTCTTTTACCTTAGCAGTGATAGGCATTTTCTCAATATAAGGCTCAGGCACAACAGGATTAACAACATGCACTTCTATATTTCTAGCCGGAACAATATCTTTATAAGATGCATGGTACTTGATCAATTCCTTTTTAGGAATATCAAGATAGGAGGCAAAGACTTTAAGACCATTTACAAAGATTTAAGAATCAAGACCACAAACAACACTAGAAATCATCAGTTCCCATAAAAGCTTTAATGCATTCATAATCATAATTTATACCTCATTTTCTACCTTTGTCATTCTCCCATCCTTCAGTGTTTTCTTGAATATGGTCAAGAAAATCCCATTTAGCTTCTTCCTTCATACGTGTGAATGATCCAGAACAAGAAGCATCCAATAAATCCTTATCATGAAGAGAAAGCCTTGCATAAAAATTATTGATAACAATATTACTCGAGAGCT
Source organism: Alopecurus myosuroides (assembly GCA_028641055.1). Lineage (NCBI taxonomy): Eukaryota > Viridiplantae > Streptophyta > Magnoliopsida > Poales > Poaceae > Alopecurus > Alopecurus myosuroides. The sequence goes on from JAPCYS010001727.1 coordinate 18,865, forward strand.
CATGAACGGGAAATTTAAGCATTAATAACTTCATTCTCCCCCAAGCTTGGGAAATACTCTCTCCATCATGAGGCCATAAATTATATATTTGATTTCAGTCTTTATGAATCTCACTGGGAGGATAGAATTTATAATAAAAGAGAGGTACAATTCCCTCCCATCCAATAGATTCACCATTCTTCAGTAATTTAAACCATTCAGCAGCTCTACCTTTTAGTGATAAAGAGAATAATTTCCTTTTAACTTGATCCATTGTAATACCTGCACACCTGAATAACTCGCATAATTCATGTATAAAGAGCAAATGATCACCGGGATGGACAGTTCCATCTCCATAATAGCAGTTATCCATAACACGTCCAACAATTTTCATAGGTATTTTATAAGGATCTAATTCAGCAGATAACGGGTCACCTACTACCCTAGCAGTAACAGTAGTAGTGCCCCTAAACAGAGAACCAAAAGAATTCTCGACAATGAAATAAAGTAGAAGACATAAATGAAAACAACACTCGTAGTAAAACTTTCTCTTACCAATTCCACTTATCAATAGCGCTTCACTCCCCGGCAACGGCGCCAGAAAATAGTCTTGATGACCCACAAGTATAGGGGGTGTATCATCGTACTTTCGATAAATAAGAGTGTCGAACTCAACGAGGAGCAGAAGGTGTTGACAAGTAGGTTGGATAGAGGATTCACTGTAAACACTAGCAAACAGGTTTTTGGAGGTTTTTGATATAGTATATAAATAAAGTGGGAGTAAATAAAAGACAGTAAATATAATTGCAGCGAGTGGCCCAAAAGCGAGTATCCTCCATCTCACCATCCCTTTGAGTATTGTACCAGTTACCTTGATCCCACATGTGGCAAGAGGTGATATTGAGCTAGTGAAAGTGCATTTGCATCTTTGATCTCTCTTAGGTTTTGGAGTTGATAACAACACTACTAAGTATCTAACAGTGTGTCAAAGTATTTCAGGAAATATCAACTAGACGCAAAAAGGTGAAGATAATTCGAAGACAAAGCCACCAAGATCAACTTGATCCAGCGGTAGTACCGGGCGCCCCAGCGGTAGTACCGCTCTGCACATCAAGCGGTAGTACCGCGCCCAGTACCGCCAGAAGTACCACCAGAGTGAAATTGTCTACTGCACTTCAACGGTACTGCCTCGGTAGTACCGCTATGGTCATGTTGGTCTAGGAGCAAATCCTTGCTCAACGGTAGTACAATTACTGTCTAGCGGTAGTACCGCTGCTTCCAGGAAGCAGTAGTACCGCCCTCAGTACCGTCCCTAGTACCGCTAGCAAGAATTTGCTCATGGTAACATTTACGGTACTAGAGTGGTAGTGCCCTATTACTACCGCCAGACACTTAGATTTAATTCGAAGTTGTGGCCAGCGGTAGTACTGGTGTGCACTCACGGTAGTACCGCTGCTGAAGTACCACGGTACTTCTGCGGTGGTACCGCTCGCGCCCTGTATCTGGGACACTCCAGTACCGCTCACGTTGCCAGGTAGCGGTAGTACCGCTAGGCACGAAAAAGGGTCAAACGTCTAGTTTGGGGAGGGGGCTATAAATAACCCATCCCCTTCTTCCCCAAAAGGTTGCTCGCTCTAGCATTGAAGACAAGCATTTATTGAGCCTCCAAAGTTAGATTTCTCCCAATCCCTCCACCCAAACTCGTTGATACTTGGAGGATTGAAGGAGAAGACCCTGATCTACATCTTCACCGAGCAGATCTTTATTTTCCCCTCATATTCTAGAGGGATCTAGTCTAGGGTTTCCTTGTTTAAAACCTAGATTCCATTGCTACATTTGTTGGTGATTTGAGATTGTTGGGAGCCCCCAATTTGGTTGTGGGTGTGTGCCCCAAGCTTTTTTTGTAAAGGACTCGATTCCCGCCTCAAAGGGGATCAATAGTGGAAGGTGGACTAGACCTTTGTGGCGGGGTCCATCGGAGAATAGGGTGATTCCTTTGTGGCGTTGAGTAGGCCTTCGTGGCGAGCTCACACCCCTCCAACGAGACGTAATCCCTTAACAAGGAGGAACTCGGGAATACATCGTGTCTCTGTGTGCTTCATATCGGTTACCTCGTTCCCTTCCTCCTTTACTCTTGCTTGTATTGTTACTGTTCTTGTCCTTGTCATATAGGTAAATTCACCATAGTTGCATCATCTAGAGAATTTACCTTTGTGTCAAGCCTAATTGTTAAAGAAAAATTAAAATTGGTCGTAGTACCTATTCACCCCCCCCCTCTAGGTGCCCATACTTTACTTTCAATTGGTATCAGAGCCTCGGCTCTTTTATTGGGCTTAACCGCCTAAGATTTAAGTATGGTCGGTGAGACTGAGACCGCTGGTTCCGCGGTGCATGTATCTATGGATGATCTCAATGAGTTAAAAAATTCATTGAGCTCATCCATAGATACCAAAATCGATGAGTTGCATCAAGTCTTGATGCAACTCTTGAAAGCCAATGGACCGGACGTCACCGGCTCATCTCCTCCGGACGAAATTCCGGAGGGCGCCAAGAAAGGGGTAGATGGTGAACTACCTAAAGATGCTTCCACTGAAAACTCCACCGAAAAAGGTACAGAAGGAGATGAAGAATATCACTCCGTAAAAGTACACTATTCTCCCGATCCTCCCGTCCCACATCCTCATATAATCCCTAGGGGAGATCCACCTAAAATTCATGCATTTTCTTTTTGTGAATGGCAATATTACATGGAGACTCACTTTAACTCTTCTTGTACAGAGCTTTGGAGGGTCACTCGTGATGGATACAAGCCTCATGACCCCAAGAACCTAACAAGAAGAGAAGCCGTAGATTGTCAACTCAACTACACCGCCTTGTCAATTCTTCAACAAGCCGTGGGTCCTAACCACATGCCGCATCTTCAACAATATTCCACCACCAAGGAAACATGGGACGCTCTTGTCGTCATGTTTGTGGGCAATGAGAGCATGCAAAGGAATAGATATGATTCCTTGACCAATGAGGCCTAAGGGTTCTATATGCATGATGGAGAGAACCATGAAGACATGTACCAAAGACTCAAGACTCTTGCCACCGCGTTCTCAAATGTTGGTGCCAAGTACATTGATGATGCTTGGATCAAGAGGAAGTACATGAATGCCCTAATGCCATTTGAGGGCACGGACTTGAAGAGCATTCAAGGAAGACATGATTTCCCTTCTATGACCTCAACTCAAGTTATGCAAGAAATGTGCTCCTATCAAGTGCAAAAGAATGCTCTTGACAACCGTGCTAGGGCCATAGGAATGCACAAAGGGGCACCGGTTGCCTTGAAGGCCAGGGTTGTGTCTCAAGAGGTTGAGTATGAAGAATAAGGCAATGAGGTGTTTGCTCCATTGAAGGATCAAGAGGATGATCCCGTGCTCAAGGATATCATTTCTCTCACCGTGCAGAAGTTTTGGAGAAATCCTCCCAAGGCCAAGAAATTTGTTGAGGAGAAGACCAAGTCTCGCTATGGCAATGATGGGGCTAAAAAAGTGAGGTATTTCTTCAATTGTCAAGATAAGCACCACTTCATTGCGGAGTGTCCCTATGAAAATAGAGAACACCGTAGTGGAAATCTCGTGCTCAAGGACAAGTCCAAGGTTGAGTACAAGAAACCTCATTTCAAGAGGAAACCTTTCAACAAGAAATCTCCCACCAAGTTTGTGCTAGTGACTCAAGAGGAATATGATTCCGGAAGTGATGAAGAAGAAACCACAAGTGAAGTGGCCGCTCTAGCTATTGCCTCTACTCCATCGTATTCATCTCTCTTTGAATCCCCCAATGAAAATCATCCTCACCCAAATGCCAAGTGCTTCATGGATAAGGCCTCGGAGGTATCAACTTCTCCCAACTCTAAGACCCCAAGTGAACTAGAAAATCTTGCTAGTCTTAGAGTAGAAGATGAAATGCTCTCCTTGGAAGATTTTATGTCTAACATGCAAGGGGGGACCAAGAAGTACTTCGAACATCTCATGAGCCAATTAGGAGAGGCCCAAGAAGCTCTTGAGAAGAAAGGTGAGGTTGAAAGAAGGGATGCGGATGAAATTGCATCCCTCACTATGACTCTTGAGGAAGAGCATGATGGTAGAGTTTCTCTCGAGGACGAACTTGAATCTATTGAAGAAATAATGAACTTGTTTCTAATATCACTAAGGAACGTGACCTTGCAATTGCTAAATATAAAAAGGCTAAAAAGGATAAGGTTGAGTTTGGTGTTGGTCATGGTAAACTAACCGAGGAGTTTGAAAAACTAACCGAGGCTCACAAAGCTTTGGAGTGTCAACATTCTTCCCTCAAAGAGTTGCATGAACAACTTCAAACTCAACTTAATCAACTTAACAACCCTAGCACCTCTACTTATTCTTATGATCATGCAAATATTATTGATGAAAATTCTAGGTTGAAAGATGAGCTTGCAAGGCTCAAGGTCAAAGGACCTCAAGTTGATAAGGTTGTGGTCTCTACCCCACAAGTGGTGGCCCCTAGTCCTCATGTGGTTGTTGCTAGACCACAATTGAGTGCTCCAAGGACACAAGTGAGCAAGCAAGGTCTTGACTATGTTGCCAAGAAGAAGAACAAGAAGAAGGCCAGCAATGGTGCCTCGGGTAGTATTGTCATTAGGGACAACAGAACTCGTAGCATTCCCGCACAAGCAAGCAATGTTGCTTCGAGTAGTAGTGTCATGAGGGACAACTCTACTCGTAGCATCTCCGTGGGAACTAACAATCCACACCATTTCTTATATGTTGATTATTATGGTGTTGTGCAAGCTAAATATGTTGGTCCTATTGAGGGTTACATTGACTATACCATTTGGGTTCAAAAGACCCTTGTTGCTAACATGAAGGGATCCTCATTGGGTCCTAACTCTAGTCAATGATCTCTTGCAGGACTATGCTTCCGGTGGGTCTAAATGGATAATTGATAGTGGATGCACTAGTCATATGACCGGAAGCAAAGAACTTGTGACGGAGTTGCGCCAAATGACATACAAGCAACCGTCACTTATGGAGACTCGTCCTCATCCAAGGTATCCGGGTTCGGCAAGGTTGTGATTGCTCCCGATATCACTATCGTGAATGTCATGCTTGTCGAATCCCTTGGTTTCAATTTACTTTCCATCCACTCTCTTGGAAAGATGGGTTTCTCCGTCTTTTTTGATGAAGATATTGTGGTCCTTTTGAGGAGCAAGACTCTTGACGTCGCATACGTGGGACATGTTGAAAATGAGTTGTTCGTGGTGGACTTTTCGAAGTCTACCAACTCTCAAACAATGTGTCTTTTCGGAAAGGCGTACGTGGGATGGTTGTGGCATCGCCGCTTATCCCATGTCAACATGAGAACTCTGCAAAGTCTTCACAAAGGTGGCCTTATTGTAGTACTAAAAGAAAATGTTTCCTCTTCAAAGGATCGCGTTTGTAGGTCGTGTGTTGAAGGAAATATGCATGATATGGCGCACAAGGTCAAGACTATTTTTTCATCAAAGAGGATCTTGGAGCTACTCCATGTTGATCTCTTTGGTGTCGTTCCCGAGGCAAGTCTTGGAGGCAAGAAGTATTGCTTGGTGATTGTCGATGAATACTCAAGATACACTTGGGTTTATTTATTCAAGTGCAAGAGTGAAACTCAACAAACCATCATCGACTTCTCCAACCAAGTGCAATGTCAACACAATGTGCAAATCGTTGCTATTAGGAGTGATGATGGTTCGGAGTTCAAGAACTACACTTTGAATGAATTCCTTAGTGAAGAGGGCATTCGTCATCAATACTCCGCCACTTAAACTCCTCAACAAAATGGTGTTGCCTAAAGAAAGAACCGCACTCTCTTGGATATGGCAAGGACCATGTTGGCGGAGTACACTTCTCCCCAATATTTATGGGCTGAGGCCATATCCACCGTATGCCACTCCTCCAACCGCCTCTACATTTGCAAGGGCTTGGACAAGACTCCATATGAGATCCTCACCGGAAACAAGCCCAACGTCTCCAACTTCCGTGTATTCGGTTGTAAGTGCTTTTATTTGATCAAGGGTGTTAGGTTGTCTAAATTTCAATCCAAAACTATTGAGCGGATATTTGTTGGTTACGGTGCCGAATCCCACACTTATAGAGTCTTTGACAAAGACTCACGGATTGTCATAGAATCTTGTAGTGTGGTTTTCGAGGAAAATGATGGCTCCCAAGTGGCGCAATTTCATGTTTCTAATGTAGATGTTGAAATGCCTCAAGAAGCCATAGGAAGGATGGGTGTGGGATTTTTCTGCCCCATCGAGGGACACCTTATGGCGACTCAAGAAGGACTATGCTCTACTCAAGTGTAGCCCTCCTGTACAATAGAAGAACAAGCCAAGGAGCCAAGTGATGCACCTACCCAAGAACATGTTGAATACCCTCCTATTATTGACAAAGTTACTACGCAAGATGCAACCACTCCTATCATTCATGATAGTCAAGGTCAAGGCCAAGATCTACCATCCTCATCCTCCTCTCCTCAAGTTGAAGCTAGTGTTGAAGAAATTATTGATGATGATGATCAAGGCCAAGTTGGTCAAGACGGGGACCCAAATGATCAAGATGATCAAGTGATCCCTCCTCGCAATAATGAGGACATCGAAGCCCATCGTGCTAGAAGGATAAGAAGAGCTTTGAAGAATATTGATGCCCAAGACAACAAGGTCTTGGAAGATATTCAAGCTAGAAGATCCACAAGAAGGCAATTGGCACATTTTAGTGAGCATCAAGCTCACATATCTATGGTGGAACCAAAGAAAGTGTTTGAAGCTCTTGAGTACTCCGATTGGGTTGATGAAATGCATGATGAGCTCAATAACTTTGAGCGCAACAAAGTTTGGAGATTAGTTGAGAAGCCCAAAGATTGCCACAATGTTATTTGCACTAAGTGGATATTCAAGAACAAGCAAGATAAGTATGGCATTGTTATCAGGAACAAGGCAAGATTGGTAGCTCAAGGTTACACTCAAGTTGAAGGCATTGACTTTGATGAAACCTATGCTCTCGTGGCTCGCCTTGAATCCATCCGTATCCTTCTTGCTTACGCATCTTCGCATAATTTCAAATTGCAACAAATGGATGTTAAAAGTGCTTTCTTGAATGGTCCACTAAAAGAAGAGGTATATGTTAAGCAACCTCCGGGGTTCGAGAATCTCAACTTTCCTAACCATGTCTACAAGCTCGATAAGCCGCTCTATGGACTTAAACAAGCACCACGTTCGTGGTATGGGCACCTTAGAGAGTTGTTGTATGACTGTGGTTTTGAAGTTGGGAAGATCGACCCCACTCTCTTCACAAAGAGAGTAAAGGGAGAGCTTTTCATATGCCAACTCTATGTGGACGATATTATATTTGGCTCAACTAACCAAGCTTTCAATAATGAGTTCTTAAAGCTTATGACTGACAGGTTCGAGATGTCTATGATGGGTAAGCTTAAATTCTTACTTGGCTTTGAGATCAAGCAATTGGCTCGAGGGACTTTCATTTCTCAAGCCAAGTATACCCAAGCCAGGATCAAGAGGTTTAATTTCCAAAATACAAAGATCAAGCCATCTCCTATGCAAGTCAAGTGCCACCTATCTCGTAACCCGAAGGGTACAGATGTGGACCAAAAGTTGTATCATTCTATGATTGGTTCTTTGCTTTACCTTTGTGCATCTATGCCCGCTTTCGTTTTGAGTGTAGGTGTGTGTGCAAGGTATCAAGCGGCTCCTAAGGAAAGCCATTTAATGGTGGTCCATAGGATCTTTCGGTATTTGGTTCATACCCCAAGGTTTGGTTTGTGGTACCCAAAGGGGGCACAATTTTATCTCAAGGGCTTCACGGATTCCGATTGGGCGGGTGATCAAGATGATAGGAAGTCCACTTCCGGGGCTTGCCAATTTCTTGGTAGGTCTTTGGTGAGTTGGTCTTCCAAGAAGCAAAATTGCATATCTCTCTCCACCGCCGAAGCCGAGTATGTAGCCGCTGCAAGTTCTTGCACCCAATTGCTATGGATGAGGCAAACTCTCAAGGAATATGACATTCATTTGGATAAGATGCATATTTTGTGTGACAATGAAAGTGCCATCAAGATCACCTACAACCCCATGCAACATACAAGAACGAAGCACATTGAGATTCGCCATCATTTCATCCGAGACCATGTGGCAAGAGGGGATATTGCACTATCTTATGTGCCCACCAAGGATAATATCACGGATATCTTCACGAAGCCACTTGACGATGCAAGTTTCATGTTCTTGAGGAATGAACTAAACATCATTGATTATAGGAGCTTGACTTGAGGATCTTGCACACACCCCTATAGATGAAACGTGTTTGGGTTTATATGTAGGCATGGACATAGGGGGAGTGTTATCCTAACACATTGGGTTCTCCCTCCCCCCATCATGCCCAAAGAAAATATTCATTGTTATCTCTCTTTTTCTAATGTTGAATCGTGAGCTTCAGTGTCGAGAATTGGCAATGTACCCAAGATATATCTTCGCGGTAACATACCATAATCTCTTACATGGTGGCTTAGGCCACCAATCACTTTTTTTTTGAAGAGTTGGTTCTTGTTTGGTTCTTATGTGGTGTTTTCGTTGTGTTTGTTTTTCTTCTCTCTTTTGTGTTTTGTGTGTCGTTGTTGGGTTGGGAAACACACTCCCTCTTTTCCTTATTTGAATTTTCTTGCTTTTCTTGCAAAAGTTGGAGTGTGTAGTACCATCTCAGTTTGTGTTCTAATCCCAAGCCCAAACATTTCCTCCCTTAGAAATTTTCTTTCCGAAAATTTTAATCTCTTTGATCTCTTGGTGGAAGGAAGACCCGGCTAGCGGTACTACCGCCAGTTGCAAGCGGTACTACCACTGTAACTGACAGTAGTACCCAGCGCACGCTACTACCGGTGGCTCTGCGCGGTACTACCGCTGCAGGAGTTCATGCCCAGCACAGACCCCGCGGCGGTACTACCACTTGGCCCTAGTAGTTCCAGGTGAGCGGTACTACCGCTGAGCGCGGCGGTACTACCGCTGCGGCAAAAATCCGTGGGGATTAAAACGGATCTGGAAGGAGGGGGTTACCCTCATAACCTCTTCTCTCCCTCATCCCCTCCCCACATTGGATCTCGCCGCCGCCAAGTCTCCCATACGCCGAGGAGGGCTCTCTCCGGTGATTGAGTGCTCCAATCGCACCGGAGAACGCCCGGGGATCGCTTCAAACTTCTTCTCCACGACGATGAGCTCCGGTAACCCCTTTATCTCTCTCCCTCGATTCAATCTTGTGAGATGATAATGGTTAAGGTTCTAGAGATCTCCTAGTCTAGGAGCAGTTCGTTGTGATCCGATGTAGAGCAAATCCCATACAAACCCTTGGTGCAAACTCTTTAGGTTGGACTCGGTTGTTCCCTTGGGTGCCATGGCATAATCCGCTAGCAGCGGTACTACCGCTATGGCTGGAACTGCTGGCAGCAGCAGTACTACCGCGTCCTAGAGACAGTGCATTTCTGGTTTTTGTGTGATTTCCTTCACAGATCTGTTTGATTGAAGTTTTTCTTATCCCTGTGCTTTCCCCCTATGCTTTCTTAGGAGCAAGTGCTAGTGGCTCTAAGGGTGGAGGTCCCAAGCGTGCGGCTAAGAGGGTTCGGAAGAACCCCGAGGAAGATGAGGCTCATGAGGTCATGCCACAAGGGAATTTGACATGGAGGCAGAGGTTTGTGCTCATGAAATCGCAAGCAGCCCGTGAAAAATCAGTTGCCAATATGCCCGATGATCAGTTCCGCAGGGAAAGGAGGACTAACCCCTACAACAAGCCAAGGGAAGCTAGGGCAAATGAGTGCTTCTGGACTCGTTTTCAGGATAGGATCTTCTATGAGGAGTACCCACTCAACAAGAACAAGGTAGTGACTCAGTTTTCCATCAACGTTCTGTTCATGAGGTCAAATATGGACTATTTTGGTGAGGCTTTGGAAATCTGTGAGGAATTCGGACTTCTGGACTTCAGTGAGATCAATGAAGATTATGATGAGCACCTTGTGGGCCAATTCTATGCCACGCTTTATTTCCATACAGATGAGAGGAAGATCACCTGGATGACCAAGAATCAGAAGTTTTCTGCTTCTTGGACTGAGTTTGCTACTATTCTGGGTCTGCAGGACTTTGGGGACATTTCCAGATGCTGCCTTTCACAATACCTTCTTCCGGGTTCCTTATCCAGAGAAGTCTATGGCCCCTACTGAGATGTATGATCTCTATATCCCTGGCCGTGATGTGGTTGGTCAGTCCAAGAACCTGCTGCCTGTATATGACATCCTGCACAGGATCTTTAGGAACACATTGGCTCCTCGGGTTGGAAACTTTGATCAAATCCATGGTTCACTCACAGACTTTATGGTTTACACTCATAGGCGTCGTGGTGATGGCCTAAGGCTTGATGTAATGGACATTCTCTGGAATGAGATGTATAACTATGTGATGAGGAGGAGAGTGCCAGTGTTTGCTGCTTTGGTCTTCAAGCTCATTTCCACCACTTGGCGCAATGCCAAGCTTTCTGATGCTCTCTTGGATAATGACCAAGAACTCACCACTCACGCTATCAAGGATCTTCGTGTCAAGAAGCATGCCACTCCTTTGCTAGGTCCAGAGGATCTTGGTCCGGACACTGATGGCTCGAGTGACTCGGATTTCGAGATGGAGGGGAGAGCTCAGAAGAATAGCTTTCGCAAGTCGATGTCCTCAACCTTGAAGATGGTTTTCTGTCGCCAGATTGATATGGAGAACAAGTCATATCTTGCTCATGTGCGTAGCAAGAAGGAGCGGCAGCTTACTCGTGACAGGTTTGCCCATCTGGGGGTGCCTGTTCGTCCAGGGTCTGAGGACAGGATCACTACTTCCAAGGAGTGGAAGTCAAAGAAAGGCAACGCATGGATTGATCCAGATCTTCTTGATGATGCTACTACTTCTCACGAGCCTTGGACTCGTGGTGAGACTGATGATGAGGTCGAAGATGTGGACTCTGAAGATGAGCGTGGTCTCGGCATCCCTGCTAGTGCCTCTAGCCCCGACGAGTGACCTCGAGGGACACTAGCATCGCCTCTTCCCTTTTCGGTGTCTTGATGCCAAAGGGGGAGAGAGTTCTATTTAGGATCGCTTCATTTGCTTGGGTTGTGTTTGTGTTGTCAAACTTTGTGTGGTGTGTGCTTGTGTGTTGAACCATTTGGTGTTAAGTTTGTGTGTTGAACCATTTGGTGTTATGGATTTGGATTTTATGGTTATTATCGTTATTTCCTTTTTAGCAAGTATTCATATTTTCATATCATTTGTATCCTTGCTAGGTCTCTAAGACTTAGGGGGAGCACACATTCTAAAAGAGAACAAAGTTTGCCTCATTAAGCAAATTTTCTTGATGCATCACTCTCTCTCGAAGTGCTCGTCCAAAATTCTTTAGACCTCTCTTAGTGGTGTTGTCATCAATCTCCAAAAAGGGGGAGATTGAAAGTGCATTTGCATCTTTGATCTCTCTTAGGTTTTGGAGTTGATAACAACACTACTAAGTATCTAACAGTGCGTCAAAGTATTTCAGAAATATCAACTAGACGCAAAAAGGTGAAGAGAATTCCAAGAGAAAGCCACCAAGATCAACTTGATCCAGCGGTAGTACCGGGCGCCCCAGCAGTAGTACCGCTCTGCACAGCAAGCGGTAGTACCATGCCTAGTACCGCTAGAAGTACCGCCAGAGTGAAATTGGCTACTGCATCTAGCGGTACTTCAACGGTACTGCCTCGGTAGTACCGCTATGGTCATGTTGGTCTAGGAGAAAATCCTTGCTCAACGGTAGTACCGTTACTGTCTGGTGGTAGTACCGCTGCTTCTAGGAAGCGGTAGTACCGCCCTCAGTACCGGCCCTAGTACCGCCAGCAAGAATTTGCTCACGGTAACGTTTAATGTACTAGAGAGGTAGTGCCCTAGTACTACCGCCAGCCACTTCGATTTAATTCGAAGTTGTGGCCAGCGGTAGTACCGGTGTGGACTCGCGGTAGTACCGCTGCTGGAGTACCACGGTACTTCTGCGGTGGTACCGCTCGCGCCCTGTGTCTGGGACACTCCAGTACCGCTCATGTTGCCAGGTAGCGGTAGTAACGCTGACCCCAGCGGTAGTACCGCTAGGCACGATAAAGGGTCAAACGGCTAGTTTGGGGAGGGGGCTATAAATACCCTATCCTCTTCTTCCCCAAAAGGTTTCTTGCTCTAGCATTGAAGACAAGCATTTATTGAGCCTCCAAAGTTAGATTTCTCCCAATCCCTCCACCCAAACTAGTTGATACTTGGAGGATTGAAGGAGAAGTCCCCGGTCTACATCTTCACCGAGACGATCTTTATTTTCCCCTCATATTCTAGAGGGATCTAGTCTAGGGTTTCCTTGTGGAAAACCTAGACTCCATTGCTACACTTGTTGCTGATTTGAGATTGTTGGGAGCCCCCAATTTGGTTGTGGGTGTGTGCCCCAAGCTTGTTTGTAAAGGACTCGATTCCCGCCTCAAAGGGGATCAATAGTGGAAGGTGGACTAGGCCTTTGTGGCGGGGTTCATCGGAGAATAGGGTGAGGCGTTTGTGGCGTTGAGTAGGCCTTCGTGGCGAGCTCACACCCCTCCAACGAGACGTACTCCCTTAACAAGGAGGAACTCGGGAATACATCGTGTCTCCGTGTGCTTCATATCGGTTACCTTGTTCCCTTCCTCCTTTACTCTTGCTTGTATCGTTATTGTGCTTGTCCTTGTCATATAGGTAAATTCACCATAGTTGCATCATCTAGAGAATTTACCTTTGTGTCAAGCCTAATTGTTAAAGCAAAATTAAAATTGGTCGTAGCACCTATTCACCCTCCCCCCTCTAGGTGCCCATACTTTACTTTCAGCTTGCTTATGTCCCAACCAAGGAAAATCTCTCGTACATCTTCACGAATCTTCTAGATGAATCAAGATTCATGTATTTGAGGAATGAACTAAATATCATTGATTCAAGGAGTTTGACTTGAGGATCTTACACATACCCCTATAGTAGACACTGTGTTTGGGTTTAGGTGTAGGCATGAAATTAGGGGAGCGTTATCCTAACACATTGGGTTCTCCCTCCCCTCGTTATGCCCAAAGAAAAAATTCATTGTTATCTCTCTATTTATAATGTTGAATTGTGACCTTGAATGTTGAGAATTGGCAATGCACCCAAGATATATCTTCGCGGTGTCATACCATGATCTCTTACATGGTGGCTTAGGCCACCAACCTCTTCTTTGCGAAGAGTTTTATATTAGTTGGGATTTATTTGGATTTCATTGCATTTCTCTTGTTTTTCTAGCTAAGTGTTTTATAGGAAAATCTCTCTCACTTGGCCTTTCACATTTGATTCTTTCAAGTGAGTTGGACAAGCACTATTATCAGTTTGGGTTTTCTATCCTAAGCCTTTCTATCTAGAATACCAAAGTCTATCTCGCATACAAGCAATTTGATAACTAGGAAGCTGGGTACTGGTGTTGATCGGAATTTTCGGCTCACTTATCCGGTCCATACATGGACCGGAATATCCGGTCGGGCGAATCTGGCTCTAAATCACGAGGAGGTCGGGGTGAGGGCAGTTCCCCTGCTCTTTTCCACCCAACCTCCTCTTTCTCCACCATAGCCGTCGCCACCTTTCCCTAGCCCTCCCGGCAACTCCCTCCATTGGAACCTCAAGGTTTTGGCCAGATCCAGTGCTCCTCCTCCCCGGGAACGTTCTCATTCCAGCATTTGTCTCCATGGACACGGGTAATGTTCTTATTTTTGAATCTTGGGTGTTAATCCCCTACCCTCTCATGGATACATGTTTTCTTGAAATTTCTTGGTGGAAGATGTTCCTAGGGTACCCATTTGCATGCTAGAAACAATATGTTAGCACCCCAATTAGTCGATCTAGTTTTAGCCCTAGCTGGAAAATCAATCTAGTTCTGTTTTCATGGAACCGAAATATCCGGTTCATATCTGAACCGGAAATTCCAGTCGAGTTCTATCTCAATTTTCCAAATTCCAGAACTTCTTGATTTCTACTAGGATTATTCCATGATTGATATGTGGATGCTTTCCTATTATTTTAATGGATGTTACCCTACTTTGGATTGTGTGCACTCATCTTATGTTATCCATCTATATGCTCGATTCACAGGTGGTTCTCGCAAGCGTCCTTCTTACAAGAAAAAAAGTGATGAGGAACCTAGTGACTCTCGGCCTCCTAGAAAAGTTGTGGCAAAAAAGCAAGGTTCCCCCAGAAAGTGGTCAAGAGAATAAGGTTCTTTCCAAGAGGAAGAAGGACAAGGAAACAAGAAAGAACTACCGCTATGATGTCTCAGATGCTGAATACATTCGCATTCGTCAAGGTGGCTGGTACAATACTCAAAGGGATGGTGAGATGGAGGATACTCGCTTTCGGTGTTGGGCGAGATGGATCCGGACCACCGGAGCCGGGGAGGGAGAGGGGCGGCGAGGATGGTGGAGGTCAGTAGAGGCTGGGGTCGAGGGAACGAGTCCCGATCTGTTTTCTTTCCGTTCGGTTGACTCGTTGTATAGAGGCAGGACGGTGGCATTCTGGACGTAATTCCTTGGAACGACATGTCCATATCGCGTACCCCTTTGCGAGACAGAGTGAGAAGCTCGGGAAACTCCACAGAAATTGGTCCAAACTTCTCTAAAAGTACACGATTCATATTTTGCGGTGAAAATAAGTTGTCCACAAGCCACATAGTTCTTTTAGAATTCTTTTGTCCGGAACCTATAAAGCAGCTCAGAAACCACAAAAGAAGTCACCCTATAAGCCCACCCCCCCCCCAAAAAAAGCCCAACTAAACACCCTCTATATTCAATCATCAATAATAGCTATGTGGCTTTCCATCAACAACAACAAAAAAACACCCCCCCTGAAAGGGCTAGCAACTCTTCCCCGCACCTCCTTGTGAGAGCCTCCGTTGAGAGTCAACCGCCCTAGCTCAGATCCGGCCTAGATCGCCGCTGGCGCATACGCTGGTTGGCTGAGGGATGGTTTAGGGAGCCGGCCCACCTTGTATAGCAGTCGAATAGGTTTAGATTTGTTGTTCTTGCTGTTGCCTACTTTGGTGTTTGGCGTCATGCCGCACTGCCTCAAGCTCTGGTCGTTGTCGAGCGACGCCGGGGATGGATCTCTTCTTCGCGCTAGCCGTGGTCTATGGAAGATGGCGGCGGTGGGTGGAAAGGATGCGGGCAGCTTCAATAAGATCGTTAAAGCTACTTCTTCCAGGCGAGGTGGTTGGATTTGTTGGCCATCAGTGGTTGTCATCTTGGTGATGGGAAGCGCTGCTGCGTTCTGCTGCTCTGATCCGTCTCGGATGGAGGAGGGGCGGGGTGATCTCATAGTCCTGCCTGCCTGGAGCTTCTCAGCAGCTGCTTCTTTCTTGCAGGATCGACTTCAGAGAGTTCATCATCGGCGTTGTGTTGATCGTCGACTATGCAGGCCGGAGGGCGGCCACTCCCGCCTTGGTCGCTGCCGCATGTGGGCTGGCACAAGGATCTCTGCAACCTCCATTTTCGGAGGCCTTTCTGCGTCGAGGCGGTTAGCTCCCGCTGTGGCACACCAAGTGGCCATGTTGAAAGCTCATGATCCCTTAAATGATTTTAGTGATGATAACAACGCGGTTATCCTGTCTCTAAAAATGTTGTTTAAGTGTCTACAACTGGCATCTCAGATGACTATCGTTAATACTCTCGAAAATTTCACAGAGGGTTTCTAAAAATGGTTTATATTGCAGCCGGATATTTCAGGTACTGACCACGGAAATTCCGGTGTATATTGGGCGGAATATCCGGTCCTTGCACCGGAATATTCCGGCCCCTCTGGCCTCTTCAAACGACTAAGTGTCATTCTCCATCTGCCCACGCACAGAAGGTGGGGCGGATATTTGCCCGGAATATTCCGGGGAAAATTTTCGGCCCTCAGGTCCTTAGCAGATTTTGGAGATCTCACAGGTGCCCGCGCGCAGAGATGGGGGCGGACTATTGGCCGAAAAATTCCGGCCCCGGATTATTAAAAAATCCGCCCCCCCGGATATTTCAAATATCTGGCCCTGGTCCTTAGCAGAATTCCAGCGTAGTGATGTTGCCCGCGCGCAGAGATGGGGGCGGAATATTAGCCAGAAAATTCTGACTCCGGAATATTCAAAATTCCGCCCCCCGGATATTTCAAATATCCGGCCTAGCTGCACCGGATATTTCCGGTGCTAACCCCGGAATATTCCGTCTCTGGCGTACTACAACGGTCAGAAATTGGAGGAGCCTATAAATAGATGTCTTCTTCCTCTAGACAGCTAGTTCTCCCATTCCTCTCTCTCTCCTCCATTGTTCAAGAGCTCAAAACGCCCCGATCTCCCTCCTCCTCCAACCAAACTCTATGCCCTTCAAGGATCTCATGGAGGAGGTCTAGATCTACCTTTCTACCAAGCCAAAAATTGTGTTCCCACACCATACCTCTTGGGATCTTGTAATCTCTTGGTTGCTTTGTCATCCAAGGGAAACCCTAGTGCTTGTAGCTTCCACCTTGTAGCAAGAAGCTTTGGATTGTTGAGAGCCTCCATATCACTTGTGGAGTAGCCTCAACCACTTGTAAAGGTTTGGTCAACGCCTTCAAGTCGACCTCATAGTGGAAACGAGAATCTCCCTCACCGGAGAAGCTCAAGGAGAACAAGGTGTGCACATCCGTGCTATTGAAGAACGCCTAGGTTGCTCCCCACCTCTCCAACGTAGACGTACTTCTTTTAAGAAGGAACTACGGGAAACATATCCTTGTCTCCGTGTTTTCACGTGTGGTTATCTTGTGCCTTGCATTTACTTCCGTTGCATACTCGTTACTTGTCACGTAGGGTGTCTACTTAGTTGCACATCTAGATAATCAAGTTATTTACTTCCTAAAGCCCCACTAAAACTGAAAAAGGATTAAAATTTGTAGGTCACCTATTCGCCCCCCCCCCCTCTAGTTGACCTTTGTGTACTTTCAATTGGTATCAGAGCCTCCGCTCTTTTATCGGGCTTAACCGCCTAAGAGTATCATGGTCAATGGAGATGATCCCGAATCTTCTAAGGAGGAACTCTCCAAAATGGTTGACACTATAGCTAACCTAGAGGCAACGGTTTGTACCATCCAAACCCAATTGTCCAAGGTTAGCTCTAGTGTAGGCTCGAAGGTTTCCTCCATCAAGAAGATGTTGGAGATCATGATGGGTAAACCTAAGGGGTACTCGAACTCTCCCCACGTCTCCAATGAGGATAGTTCAGAAGAGGAAATGATTCCGGACGATTCCGAAATCGAAGAGAATATTGCCAAAGCTAAGGCTAAAGCCGCACAAAAGGCTAAAGCCAAAGCAAAGGAGAGTTCCGGTGGCTCCAACTCTCAACCGGCTAATGGTTCGGGGTCCAATTCAAAAGTTCCACATCCTCAGAATTATGACTCTATCCACCCAATTGTTTCCATGCCACACATTCTTAATGTCGGACTTCCTCCCATGCTTAACACTAATGAATTCTCTTCTTGGAAGTTTGAAATGGAGTCACATATTTACGGATCGTGCACCGCATTGTAGAGGAGCGTGATTCATGGGTTTCACCCTCATGACCCAAGCAACTTGACTCCAAGGGAGGATGTGGAATCTCAACTCAACAAGACTGCACTTGTCATCATTCAGAAGGCTCTTCCAAGGGAGTATTTCACTCACATTCGCAGTTGCAAGACCGCCAAGGAAGCTTGGGACAAGCTTGACACCTTGTTTCAAGGAAATGCTAGCATCCAATCTTCCAAGTATGATTTGGCCATTGACAACTCCGAGAACTTTGTTATGGAAGAGGATGAGACTCCCGAAGAGCTATATAGAAGAGTTGTCACTCTCGCCAATCAATTGAGAGACTTTGGAAAGGAAGAGATCTCCGATGAGTGGATAAAGAGGAAGTTTGTCAAAGCCATTACACCCTTTGAGAAGAATCTCTCCACTAGCATCCGAACAAGAACGGACTACAATAATCTCAATTCCATTGGTGTGCTTAGTGGGTTCATAGCCATCTCTCTATCACACAAGAGTGCGGATGATGCTCTAGCTCGCTCTAGAGGAATGGGAAAGTCACCCAACCTCGCTTTGAAGTCAAAGGAAATGGCTCGATTCGATGAAAGTGAAGAAGATGATGATGATGATGATGATGATGAAGACCATGAGGACACCTACACCGGAGCTCACAAATGCATTGCTCTTGCTATGCATGGATATTGGAAGAGATGGGAAGCTCACAAGGCCGGCTCTCCAAGACCTCCACGAAACAAGAACTACAAGAAGAAGGGGGAGCGACCAAAGACATGCTACAACCGTGGTAGCACAAACCATTTCGTGAAGGAGTGCTCTTTTGAGCCAAGAGAAGAAAATGAAGGCAACCTTGTTCGCGAAAACAAGGCCAAGGCTCCACAAAACAAGAACTTCGCTAGAAGAGTGCCAAGGTCCCTTTACGTTCAAGAAGGGGTGGTTCTAGAAACCTATATCTCCGGAGATGAAGGAGAAGATGAAGTGGTAGCAGTTTCTCACATCGCCATAGCTACCGCGTCATCTCCATCGATCTCTCTATTTGAATCCCCCAATGAGATTTTGGCTACCCGACCTACATGTATAATGACAAAAGCCACTTCGGTATGCTCTCCTAACTCCAAGACCATTATCACTAACCCTCCTTCATTATTGGATTTTGTTGAAAATGTTTGTGAGGAGGATGGTGAGGCAAAATAGTTAGGAATTTGGCTAGCTAGCCTCAAAGGTGAGACTAAGGAGAAAGTGAATGCCCTCTTGCGGCAACTTGATGAAGCTAACTCTCTTGTAGATGAAAAGGAGTAACTTATCATGACCTTAGAAATACATGGAGGTCACACTTGCAATGACAAAGAGCTTGAAAAGGCTCTTGAGAATGAGCATTCCATTCATGCCTCTCTTGAGGAGAAATTATCTAGTCTTGAAGAAAACTTTGCCATGAGTGTCTCTAAGCTTAGAAAGGATAATGAACAATCTCTTTCTATCATTAAAACACTAGAACATGAAGAGTTGAAGCTACAAATTTATCACTAGGAACTAGTTACTAGTCATGAAAAACTAAAGAAGGAGTTCATGTCTCTTAAAGAAATTCATGACAAGCTAACCAAGTCTCGTGACAATCTCCTAGATCAACAATAAAACAAGAAAGTTATGTCATCCTCATCTACTTGCATGAATACATTTCCTAGCATCTCTTGTAGTGCAACTAATCTTGTAGGAAGTGAGAAGAATCTCAATGAGGTGTCTTCTCAACAAGTCAAGAATGGAAAGGAGGGACTTGGCTATGTAGTCAAGTCAAAGAAGAAGTACAAGAAGAAGAACAAGAAGAAAGTCACCTCTTTCTCACAAGAAGTAAGATTTGTGAAAGAGGGATAGGTGACCAAAGAAAAGGAGACCAACACCATTGTGGGTGGTGACACCTCTAAGGGGAGCACCACTCATAATGACTTTGCCGGAAAATACAACCCATCTTATGTTCTTGTGAAATCTAGAGATGGTCATGTGTATGCCAAATATGTTGGTACTTCTTATGGTGATGATTATCATTGGAGTATTTGGGTTCCAAAGACCCTTGTTGCTAACAAAAGAGGACCCATTCAACGATGGGTACCTAAATCAAGACACTAATCTATTGTAGGGAAGTGCTTCCGGTTCGGGCAAATGGACGGTGGATAGTGGTGCATCCCAACATATGATCGAAAGCAATGACGCAATGAGTGATATTAATCCTCCATTACCTCATCTCAGTTGCGTTACTATTGGTGATAACTCCGAACTGAAGGTATTGGGACAAGGCAAGGTGGCCATCTCAAATGACTTGTCAATTGAGAATGTTCTCCTTGTCGAGTCCCTTGGCTATAATCTCATCTCAGTTCTTCAACTTGCTAAAAGTGGTTTTACCTCGTTCTTTAATAGGGAGAATGTGATTGTCACTTGGGAGACGACTCTTAAAGTAGCCTTTGTTGGGCATGTCGAGAACGACATGTATGTAGTGGACTTATCTAAAGGAGACACGTGTGCCGCGACATGTCTAATGGATAAAGTTGATGTGGGTTGGCTATGGCATCGCCGGTTAGCCCACACCAATATGAGGATGTTGCATGACCTTCAAAGTGGCAATCATGTTCTAGGACTAACGAATGCTAAGTTTGCCAAAGATCGTGTGTGTAGCTCTTGCGTTCTTAGAAAGCAACTGGAGAAGCTCACCCCACCAAGACCAACATCACCACCTCAAGAATCCTCAAGCTCATTCACTTGGACCTATTTGGTCCCCTATCTTATGATAGTATCGGAGGCAAAAAGTATTGCTTGGTGATTGTGGATGACTACTCGAGATATTGTTGGGTGTACTTCTTCAAGAGGAAGAGTGAGACTCAAAAGCGGGTCATCGAGTTCATTACTTTGGTGGAGCGCTGTAACATCCCAGTGTTTGGGAGGTTATAAGGATCTAAATTTAATATGTGCATTTGCAAAGCATGCATCTAAAAGTACGGGAAATTTTGGCGCGAAAGTTTAAACAAACCAAAGTAACCAATGTTTCACTTGACATGATGAAATAGGACTAGATCATCTGGTCAAGAGTACAATTGGAGTGATCTTTATAAGAAGTATCTTAAGAAACCAAATCATATGATTACACAAACCATAATTGGTTGTGACCAACACTAACTCTCAACAAGCCTAACCTCAAGTCTATAAGTGACTTGAGAGAAATCAACTAGGTATCTAGAACTCGAAGAGGGGTGAGTAGCCAAATCACACAGTTGATGATCTTACTTCTGCAAGTTATTCATGTATAACTGGATGATCTTATCAGTCCTGAAGGATGAATCTGAACGAGGAAACAAACCTTCTTAAACCAATACTAAACCCTGATCACTGTCTGTGATCTGTCCAAACTCTTTTCTACGTTCCTGCATGACCATGGCTACAAGAGAAGCAAACTAGGAGGGAGCCAAGATAAGAAGATATCAACTGAGGGGGTGAAATCCTGGTGTTCGGTGTCATACAAGAATAATTTGAGTACATGACCTGATCAATCTTGTAAGCATATTATTTCTGAGGGCATTAAACACTAGAGTTTCATTAGGTTAGATTATACAGGAACAAACTGGAAGTTTACTCTGAGACATCATCAGATGAGAAGTGGCAACTGGAGACTTATTCGCAAATACTAGACCCTGGAGTGATTAAGGTTCCATCGATATTCTAATGGAGAGAGTGAGACCAATATTGGAAGGGAGTGGAATTTCGACATGACCTCTAGATTATATTTGAAATTGAGGAGTTCAAACTTGAATCATTTTGAACTTGTGAATATTTGAATTTGACTTTGAAATCAAATTGAATAATCAAGAAAATACAATTACTATAATCAAATGGAAACAATTATGACATAACAAATATTGGACATTTCAATTTCATTGGAATAAGAAAAAGAAGACAATTAACTTTATTAATAATATAACCATAATACAAAGTTTTTACAATAATTCAATAAATAGAAAAGACAAGTAAAATTACAGATGAATATTACAATTGAACAATTACAAAAAGAAATTCCTAATCTAAATCTTGTAAATTTCCAAGTCTTCTATTAATCTTCTGATCCTGCAAAATAAATAAGATAAACAAAGAAAAATTAAAAGGTAAGATTAGTGGGGGTTAGTACTCTCAGCCAGGTAGTGAGATGCACTACTAATCGCATCATCGAGTTTAAGCTTAGACAAGTTTAGTATCTGTTCAAATCAGAGAAATAGCCTCGATATAATCTCATTGGCTAGCCATCAGGTAATACAAGTGTCAATCCCAAAATAAAGCCATACCAGGATAATACCAAACCCAACCGAGTACATCAGCTCAGGCAAAATATCTTCTCAGCCAGCACACAAGCAAACATCACACTCACCAGCACACTTTGGTGCTGTCAAGCCCACTGTTACTGTATAAATACTCCACCAGCCGCAAGGGGAGGGGATCACATCACACTTTTCCCTGTTCACAGCTCGAGCTGCACAGCTCCAGCAAGAACAGCAAGAACAACCATCACCCAATAAGTCACCACAAATCATTCCATCACTAGAAGCCTGTGAGGTTAGAGATCCAGATAGATTTCAACAAGACCAAGCCAGGAGAGTAGGAGCAGGCCTGAAGAAGATAACCGAACCAACAAGATCTTCACAAGGCCAAGCTACAAGTGGAGGAGCAGACCTGAAGCATAGCAACAACAAGACCACAAGCAGAACATGGAAGTAGCTCAGGGGAAATGGATCAAGAAGTCAAGATCCATCAGGAAATCACAGCCACAACATTAACACCCCAAGGTGATCTCTACACACATCCTAGCAAGGGATCTTGCTAAAATATGCACAGAAAGTTGGCTGGGATTTATTTCCCTCAGTCGAGCATAGTGTTGCTATGCTAATCACATCACAGAGAATTAAAAGGTAGCATAGTATCTGTTCCTATCTATAAGATTTCCTCAGAACAACATCACTGGATTTGGGATAATTAAAACAAGCATAGATCTGTTCTTATCAGTTAAATGGCAAAGAGGGGACAAATTTACAAGCCCTAGATCATACCACAGCAATACTCATTTTGTGCATGACCAAAATCTGGGCACATCCTAAAGGAGCACCTCAAGATGTAGTCAAGCAAACCATTGAGCACTTGGGCACAAACTAGGAAATGGTTAAACAAGATGTGTTAAGTCCCAAATAACCATACACATGAGTAAAGGCCTCAGGCTATGCATCATTGGCTTAGGGGCAAAGAAATCAAGAGCAAGCAATCTTTTCTTATCAAGTAATTTTAGAGAAGTAAAACCATCAGATGGAATAATCTGTTCTTATTATTGATGCAAAGAAGCATCAGATCCACTCGACATAAGGGTTTTAGCACAAGGATCTTGAGTCAAATCACTAGACAAGGCTCACTGTATTATGCCACACACACATGGTTGTTTGGCACCAGATCCAAGGATCTGATACCCCAGAACCAATGAATCATGACATAAAAACAGTAAATTGGAAACAAGGGTTGAGGGCATATTCTATGAATGATATTCAGAGTAACACCTCTCAACAAGTTAGCACCCCATAGAACATTGGGAATCCTATACATGCTACTAGGATTTGTTGTCAGATAGTCATCAACAAGGATCTATCTCTGGGAGCAACCCAAAAGGGTGGTCTCTTATAAGAATAGCATTAGGAGTACATTCCAACTGAATTCCCACTAACAGCACAAGCCCATTAATCAGCAATATATCACTGTACCTAGCAATATAGATACCCTAGGTGCACAATAAAATTCCTTTCTCATCACAGAGCATAGCATGCTCTCTGTATCTCCCAAATCAATTAAATCATGTGGTAATTCCAACCCAATCAACCATCGCTTCACTGAGAAACCCACAGAGAGGCAGAGAATGAGCTAGCTCGATGGCTAGGCTCCAGAGCAAGGGGGAAGATAGGAGTCAGAGAGAGAGAGAGGTGAGGGGGCACAGAGAGAGAGGAGGGAGGCACTTACGGGTGGTCACCATCGTAATGACCACATACAGTCGGTAAAGGGAGCACGGCGGCGAGCCGCGGTTGCCCAGGAGGCCGTCCCGGCGGCGACGTCTCCGCAACCTAACCACCCAAGCAGCAGCAGCAGCACCTCAACCTCCTGGAGCCTCCAGGAACCACCTCGAGGAGCCTAGGTCACCGGAGAGGTGGTGGAGCACCCGGGTACCCGAACCCTAGGGTTAGGGCAGGGGTTGTACACGAGGAATACCGAGGGGAAAACCAGATCGAAGAAGGAGGCGCAGAAGAGGGCAGGGAGGAGAAGCGGTGGCGCTAGTTCACGGTGGAGGAGTTGGACGGAGGGGGGTGGAGTAATCGCCGGAGAGGGGGCGATGGGAGTCGCCTCTGTGCCGCCCGCGAGGAAGGAGGAGGAGCCGAGGGGAGCCATCGGGGGGGGTGCGTCTGGTCTGGTCCGGCTCGACCAGACCAGCGGGTTAGGTTTAACCCTAACCCATGGACCCATCTGTCAGCCCTAGGGGCAGAAGAGTAATTCCCTAAATCTTTAATAAAAGAGTTATAAAATAATATAAAAATAATCAATTAAATTCTACAAACTTCAAACATCTACAATATAACTAATCTGGTAAAATAGTTGTATTTTAAAAGTTAAGAAAAATAATCCAATAATACTAATAGTCTTAAAATTATAATTTTAAAATAATAATTTCATAATACAAACTTGATTTAGAATAACCAACCAAATACAATTATATCTTCTCAAAACTTAATTCAATACTTGATCATTTCAAAACATTCCATAATCTATGTTTTCTGAGAAACCAATAAGTACTTACTAGTTAAATAAAATAAAGAAATAATAGTACTAATAATAATCAGTAACTCTGAAAATAATAAATAATTCATAAAATCAGAAAAATACAAGTTATATACCAAAATGTTCCAAATGACTTATGCAACTCATCTGTGATGTTTTCAAAGCCATTTGACTAAGTTCTCATGTGTTCAATATTTGCCTAGTCATTTAATTCATTTAAAATCAATAAATTAATAGTTTCTGCAAATCTTTTCAGAAGCATTGAATGATATATCAAATTAAAAAGAAAAGCATTTCCAATTAAAATATGTTAAACATAAAACATTTTCTTCAACTTATAGAATTGTTTTAAGGGGTATAATGGAATTCTGTAATATTCCATTATAACCATAAACAACTACCACAAACATTATTTTCCTTATTAATAAAACCCATGTTTTCGCACCTACTAAACCTATCATCACTAGCCATTAACAAGTTGTGTGATGATAGAGTAGTTTTATTAGCTCATCATTTTCAACTAAACTCATTGTCATCAGCTCTACACTTTCGAACATAAAATAAAATGTGTTTGTTATCTATTCAATAATTATTGTCCATATGTTGTTGTTTTGTTATCTAATCAAGTTATAAACACTTCTACTTAAACATAATAACAATTGTTTGCCTAGTAAAAATGAAACCCATGTAACTCTAAAACAAGTAATAACAACATCACTACAAGAACTAAATAACAACAACTCAAAGTCAAGAAAACCTAATAAAATCTAAATAGCGCAAAACGTAGCTTGATCATTCAAGCTTGGGTATTTTCGGGGTAAATCACGATGCATTCCACTACTATGCATATATCATCCTTGCCAGTGTTTTCTGCAGTCCTTATCGGGACTACTTTGCTATCTTTCAGATATCGGGATTTCCTACGAGACCCTTGACCCGAAGACATGGATTATTATGGTTATCTCAATCCCAGGAAAGTTCATCACTTGCTCATATCCTTTGCAGTACTTCATAACAAACTAATTGCCAAAAACCCTATCGTCTTATCACCTAGTCTCAAAAGAATGCATGATCCTATTTTTTATAATAATATGACTAATTGAATGACTACCCGAGTGGTAGTGTTCTGTTTGGTGGGCGGATGGAACCATGGTAAGATGAATAGGTCAAAGGAAGGTTCCATCTGCACGGGAACGTATTACCTAGGATTAACCACAACTGCCGTCAGGATTCTTGCGTCGTAAATTCGCGTTGACCATGGATCTTCTATGGGGCGAGTAAGTCAGCCGTGATACTTTTCTCGTTCGCATGTCAACGGGCTGCCAGAGACGTACGTTGTAGGTTCTGCGGGACTACATGCACATGGGTGGGATCCCTTAATTCCCACGGACTCTGCGGGTCTATGATGGTCTGCCAGGGGCGCGTAGATATCCATCGTGAGGGGTGGAATCAGGCGTTCAACCTACTGGCAGAAATGGGTGGGCATGCGTTGTGCGGAGAAGCTCGGTTTGGCTTGGACCAACAACCGGGCCCCACACCTAAGTGGGAGTGGACAGGAACGTACGCCTGGTTGTGCAACATGGTCTTGGTCGTCCATGGGTAAAGTAACGCACCTCTGCAGAGTGTAAAAGGATGTGGCATGTTACCCCTTGTTCCGGGAAGGAGCTGCGAACGCCGCAGGAAAGGCAACTCCATGAAAGTTCTAATCATGTGAAGATCTGGCGGGCATAGTTTTAAGAATTAAAAGCAACCTCTTGAAGAAAGTTTTACAAAACCTTGCATTAGCTTATGACTCTTTTGAGTCTAAAGCTGTAGTTAGTGCATCAAACTACCCACTATATATCATGAACTTGCTGAGTAACGCTCGTTACTCATTCGTTCCCGTTTGACCCCCTGCTTAGAGTTGAAGCCCTATGGAAGTCGTCATCAAGAAGCCATCGCTACCTCGTGAAGCTAGGTGGAGTGATCTACTACTTAGTCAGTAAAGCATCGACATCAACAACGCTGGTGAAGGAGAAGCTATCAAGATGTAGGTAGAGACCATTCTTAGACTTAGCATTTGCAAGCCATAGATTAGGGCTGACAATAGCCGTAGTGGATTAGTTCTGAGCTAGAGTTCTTCTCCAGCTTGGATCTTCGAATTGCTTCTTCTGATGTTTCATTTGTAAGAGATCTTCTTGATTCATCAAGGAGATTCTCAAGATTTTGTAATGAGGTTTGTATCCTATAGCTTTGCTTGGCCCCGCTATGTTTCTGTTGTACCACTCTGAGAGATGTAATATTCACGGATAAGTCCTTCTGTGAGTATTATGTCACCGACTTGCGCACTACACATGCAGTGGTGTGGTGGGTCACCACAAGCGCCAACATAATACAAGCATCATGGCTATCCGAAGTGACAATGGCTCCGAGTTCAAGAACTACACCGTGGAGGGATTTCTTAGCGAGGAAGGAATTGCTCATCAATATTCCACTCCCTACACCCCTCAACAAAATGGTGTGGCGGAGAGAAATAATCGGACACTAATGGATGCGGCACAGACCATGATTGTGGAGTTCTCTTCTCCTTATAACTTTTGGGCCGAGGCCGTCTCCACCGCTTGTCACGCTAGAAACCGATTGTATCTCTGCAAGATCATGAACAAGACCCCTTATGAGATTCTCACGGGCAAGAAGCCGGATGTTTCATACTTCAAGGTCTTTGGGTGCAAGTGCTTCATTCGTACGAGAGATAAACGCTTGTCGAAATTCGATACTAAATCTTATGAGGGCACCTTTGTTGGTTATGCCACAAATGCTCACGCCTATAGAGTCTACAACAAGTCCACCGGAAAAGTTGAAGAAGCTATAGACGTGGTGTTTGATGAGGATAATGGGTCCCAAGGGGGCCGTATATATCATGGTGTTGTAGGAGATGCAATTCCTCCCATCGTCATAAGAAGAATGGGGATTGGTGAAATAATCCCCATTGAGGGTTACCAGATGACGGAGGGAGAAGGACTATGCTCCACTTAAGTGGAGCCATTGACTACACCCATTGATACTCAAGATACCCAACAAGATGCACCAAGCCCTCATGCTTCAAATCAAGGCCAAGCTAATGATCACGAACATTCCATCAATCAAGGCCAAGGTAACACTCAAGGACAAGCTAACACTCAAGGCCAAGCTCACAATGAAGGACAAGGACAAGACGCCCATGTTGCTGATAGAACTCGTCATATAAGTGATCCACCTCCCCTTGATGAACAAGATCAAGATCTAGGGGGACAAGGCTCCGATGATAAAGGTGATGATCAAGCCATATCCAAGGAAACTTTGGAGGAGATGCTAGCTCGTAGGGCAAAGACAAGGCTGGATAATCTTGCTCGTGCCGGTCACACGGAGGACATGATACTTGGAAAAGTTCGTGGAAGGGTCGTCACAAGGAGGCAATTGGCGGATTTTAGCAAGGCTCATGCTTTCGTCTCTCACATTGAGACCACGAAGGTCTATCAAGCTCTTGAAGATCAAGATTGGCTTGAAGCTATGCACGATGAACTCAACAACTTCGAGCGCAATAAGGTGTGGAAGTTTGTACCAAGACCCAAGGATTGCAAGAACGTCATCGCCACCAAGTGGATCTTCAAGAACAAGAAAGACAAGGATGGCATCGTCATTCGCAACAAGCCAAGATTGGTAGCTCAAGGTTTCTCTCAAGTCGAAGGCGTCGATTTCGGTGAAACTTTCGCTCCCGTGGCTCGTCTTGAATCAATTCGTATCTTGCTTGCATATGCTTCTCATCATAACTTTAAACTACAACAAATGGATGTTAAAAGTGAATTTTTAAATGGTCCCATCCATGAGTTGGTCTATGTCAAGCAACCTCCGGGTTTCGAGGATCCCAACCACCCCGATTATGTCTACAAACTCGATAAGGCGCTCTATGGACTTAAAAAAGCTCCATGTGTGTGGTACGAGCACCTTAAAGAGTTTCTAGTGGATCTGGGTTCAATGTTGGCTTAATCGATCCCAGCCTTTTCACCAAAAAGGTTGGGGGTGACTTGTTCATATGCCAACTCTATGTGGATGATATCATTTTTGGTTCTACTAACATCGCATTCAATGATGAGTTTTGCAAGCTTATGACGGATAAATTCGAGATGTCTATGATGGGCGAGTTGGAGTATTTCCTTGGCTTTGAGATCAAGCAACACCCCGAAGGCACATTCATCAAGCAAGCCAAGTATACTCAAGATCAAGCGTTTTAACATGCATGATGCCAAGCCTATGAAGACTCCCATGTCCACGACTATTAACTTGAAACCCGACCCGAATGGTAAAGAGGTAGATCAAAAGGTATACCGTTCCATGATTGGCTCTTTGCTCTACCTTTGTGCATCTAGACCCGATATCATGTATAACATAGGTAAATGTGCAAGGTTCCAAGCCTCTCCGAGACAAAGTCATTTTGAAGCGGTTAAGCGCATCTTTTGATATTTAGTTCATACCCCAAACTTCGGTTTTTGGTATCCCATGGGTTAAAGCTTTCAGCTCATTGGGTATTCGGATGCGGACTATGCGGGCGAAAAGACGGATAGGAAATCTACATCCGGGGGTTGTCAATTTCTTGGTCGCTCATTGGTATGTTGGTCTTCCAAGAAGCAAAATTGCATCACCCTCTCCACCATCGAGGCCAAATACATCTTCGCGGCGAGTTGTTGTGCTCAATTTCTATGGATGCGGCAAACATCGCGAGATTATGGCATCGACTTCGACAAAGTTCCCCTCTTGTGCGACAATGAGAGTGCCATCAAGATCGCCTACAATCCCGTTCTTCACTCCAAGACGAAGCACATTGAGATAAGGCATCATTTCATTCGGGATCATGTTGAGAAGGGTGATATTGATCTTTCCTATGTGTCGACCAAGGATCAACTCGCGGACATCTTCACGAAGGCCCTTGTTAAACCAAGATTTAGGGGTTTGAGGAATGAACTAAATGTTATCGATGCGTCTAACTTCTCTTGAACCCTTGCATAATTACCTTCACTATGTATTCTATCTAGGTGTAGATGTAGGAATGGACATAGGGGAGCGTATTTCAATTCATGAACCAACACTCCACCTATCATGTGCAAAACAATCAAAACTTCATGCATATCTAGTCATTTTGTGACTTATTGTGCTTAAACGTGAGTCATACTTTTGGGCCCAAGATACATCTTCGCGGCTCCTTGGTATACATTCAAACACGGTGGCTCCGGCCACCAACATTTCTCTTCGTGTTTTTTGTTTGGCATTCGCCATTGTTCTCGTTTGTTTTGTTGTTTTTGGAGGCTCACTTCTTTTATCCATTTTCCACCAAAACTTGGAGTGCACGGGAACCCCGGAAATTCTGGCCTAAGACCCGGAAATTTCCGGCCCCATGATATTTGCCTCAGAAATTTCTCCCATTTCCAAGGTGCCTGCTCACAGAAGGCACCCCAGAAATTTGGGCGAAAATTTCCGCTGCAAATATCCGGGGGCTGGAATATTCCGTGTCTTATGCCCCAGAAATTTCCGGGGCTCGAGATTGTCTAGCAAATTCAACCCAAACATCCAGTGTGCCCACTCGCAGAAGGCACACCGGATATTTGGGGCGGAATTTCCGGCCTGAAATCTCCGGCCCCTGGAAATTTCCGATCTTATGTAACATCCCAAGTATGAAAAACTTCCTTTAGAATGTTTGTTTCTTGTTTTATTATTGTTTTGCATCATGACATCATCATGGCATTTGTTTTGGCTTTTGTTTTCCATTTGTTTTCCTTTGTTTTCTATATGTATTTCAAACAGAAATTCAAATTCTTGTTCATACTTGTTATGTTACAATGTTTCAAATGAAAACTACAAAACAAACAAATAAATTGTTCCATTAAACTTAAAATTAAACACTTTACATTGATTAAGTTTCAATTATTCATTTTATCTCAAATTCATTCAAAATTCAATCAAATTGCAAACAGCAACCATTTTTGAAATTATGAAACTTGCAAAACAAATCAATCACTTGTTTCACAATAAATTTGAATTTAAAACTTCTAAGTTGCTTAAGTCAAAATTATTCAATTAATATTGATTTCAATCAAATGTCAAACAAATTTCAAACAAGCAACATATCTAAAATATTTTTTGAAAACCAAAGTCTGTATTTGTTGCTATTACAATACTTAATCAATATAAATTATTCCTAAAATTTTCTAACCACTAAAACCATCTCTTTTCTCCCTATTTCCTTTTCAGCAAAAAATAAATAAACAGAAAGAATAAAAAATAAAGAAAAGGAGAGGGGGAAAGGGCAGTCAGCCCATTTGGGCCAGCCCAACTGCCCCCAAGGCCTGCTACCCCCCCATCGTCCCTAACCTCCTGTACGGCTGAATATCGGTGGCATCCACGTTGACAGTTGCAGAGGGCAACGGCCATCCGAGCTCCACCTCCCCTATAACCCTAGCTCGACCTCCTCCTCTGTGCCCTAATCTCCCTCCGCCCTCTTCCTCTCGCCGCCACCTTCCTCTTCTCTCTCTCTGCACCCTACTCCTCCTCCCTGTTTGCTCTGAACCCCCACCGGAATCCTCCACCACCGCCGCCCTCTCCGGCTCGCCGCCGTCGACACGGTGCTCCACCGACCGTGTTAGGGCCGGGAACGGAGAGCCCACGCCTCCCTCTTCCTCGCAGTCTCCTCGGTTTCCCCCGAGGGTCACCGGAGCGCCGCCGCCGTCCCCGACTTCGCCGCCCGTCGCCACCGAACGCCACCGACCCCATCCTTCCTCTCCCTCGCTGTGAGCCGCCTCCCACTCCCTCTGTCCCCTCTCCCTTCCCCTCTCTCTGCGTCTCACCCCACCGCACGACCACCGCCGCGAGCTCGCACCAGCCGCACACGCGCGCCACCGCGGGCAGCGCAGCGAGCCACGGCCGCCGGCGTTCTCTGTTTCCTCCGTCGAAGATTCAGTAAACCTGCAACCAAAAATATAGTTAGCAACGATAACTAAAATTTATCCTCCTTCGCTACGCATACCTGACACGCAACCGCACAGAGCCGCAGTGGCACAGCGCCCTTGCGCGCGAGCCCCACCTCGCGGGTTCGATCCCCGCGGGAGGCAAATTTGCCTCCCATTTTTTCCTTCCACGCGCGCGCGCTGGGCCCGCGCGTCAGTGGCCCTGGAGGCCACGTAGACCCCCAGCCCCGCCACCTAGGCGCCGCAGTGGCCCTGGCCCACTCGCAGTGGCCTATGTAGGTCACTGCGCGGTGCATTTAACTTTTTTTGCCCATTTTCTTTTAATATCAGTCCAGTTATTATTACAGTTTAGTCCCTAAACTCCAAACACAAATAACTTTTAAATGCCAACTTGTGACGCCCCGGGATCGGGCACTATGTAGACATCACCATTCCCGCCAAAGTCCACATGATAACCGATTCCAGGTTGCCACTTGTGATAACATTACACCAGTTCACGAATAATCCACAACAACAACAGAATGAGATATATACAAGAGGACTCAAACGAGTCAAGGATACAACTGGTACAATACAAAGATCCAAATAACAGCGGAAGAAACAACATAGTGTCCGACTACGGACAAGATCCAAATTGGACTAAGAGTCCTGAAGATAACCGATGGCGTCCAATCCCTGCCCAGGCCAAGCCGGAGGGATTCCCAAGCTAACGTCGTCAGACTTCAAACCTGTTGACTGCAATGTTGAATATGCAGCCACGAAAGAGATTCGTGGGTCAGTACGGTTAAGTACTGGCAAGTGGATAACCCATACTCACAAGATACCGGCGTAACCAGTCATCACAAGATACAAATACTTTGGGTTCAACGGAAAGGAAAGGATTATTGCAAATAAGCGGCAGCGGGCTGCACTAACCAACTACAGAGACTCACTACAACTTCCGGCTAACAGAAAGAAGATAAGATAGCGTATCGTAACCAACTAGTACTAACCACCAAACAAACCCATCCAATGTTACCCCCTACTAAGGAAGCAACCCAAGGATAACTCACACTGTTGGATTAATGATGTTCAACTTATTGTGTCAATAAGACTATTACTAGTCAAGTTATTATTGATTAGGTGTAAGTTGTCTGAGTACTTGTTAGCCAGTACTTTCACCAAGTCGTCACATAACCGCGGACAACACGGCTTCTCGAGAAGATTCATCCCTGCAGGGTGTGCTCCAGTACCCGTACACACTCGAGCCACCAACTAAAACTCAGGTTGGCTCGACACGACTCAAACCGTCTCTACAACCCATCCTAGGAGCCACGGAGCTATAAGGTCCCAGCCACGCAGCCGAATACTCAGCGCAGGTGTGCAAAACTCCCGTAGGACACAACACCCCGGCACTACAGGCCTCGCCCTATATGCATCATCATCATCATTAATAACCATGGGGGATCCACCCATTATGCAAAGGAGCAAATGGAACACCCGAACTAAGTGTGGCTCTTCGGACAAGCTGCAGATCAGGTCTAAGTCGAGGGGGGTCCCATACTACCTCCCGGATGCGGTGAGCACGCTCATCATGGATCAGTAGACAAGACTCTTTTCCTAATTAAATTCGGCACTAGCAGGCTTCAAAACCCTAACCCGGGCCTCCTCCCGGTGCCTTAACATCAAATTATTATTACCCAAAACATTAACATGTTGTTGATTGAATTGAAACCCAACTATCAATCTACACAGGTGATAGAACAAAGGACAACTGTAACATCCAAGTATGAAAACACCCTAGTTGTTTTACTTCTTTGTTTAATTTATGCAATGCATCATGGCATTATCCTCATTTTATTTCTGTTGCATTGTTTTCATAATGAATCAAACATTGTTTTCACACTTGTCTGTTACAATCTTTCAAATAAAGATTTGCAAATTAAAACATCAATTGCTTCCAACTAATTCCTTTATAATTCATCTATTAAATTGTTGCTTAAATCAATTATTCAATTTAAACACTTATCTCCAAACCATTTCTCAAAATCTTTAATCCTTTGAATCCATGAAATTCACCACTAATTTGAATTTCTTAAATCACTTCTAAACTCTAAATAAAACCCTATTGAAAAATACCTTGTTTTTCTAATATTATCTAATATTGGAAATTTCAATTAAATTGGTTTAATTTGTAAACAGCAAGCAAACAAATAAGTTTTTGAAAACAAAAACTACCAATTGGTTGCTTTTCAACTAAGGGATTTATCCTATTTTTTTTTCCAAAATTTTCTATAAACAAAACCTTTGTTTTGCTTCCATTTGCATGCTACAAAAAAAAAACAGCACAAAAAAAAATAGCAAAGGAGAAAAAGGGCAGCAGCAGCAGCAACTAAAACCCCCCAGCCCAGCCCGTTACCACTTTGGCCCGATAGCACCCCCTCTCACGTCGCTGTCGTCCTCCTCCCGGCTGACGTCATGGCGTACGAGCTCACCCTCCGATCGCCCTCATCCCTCTCGATGGCTCGCCGTACGCCTCCACCGGTTCCATAAAACACCACGGCACCCTCCTCCTGCCGCAAACCCTAGCTACCTCCCCCTCCTTCCCTATCACCGCCGCTACGCCTCCTCTCTGCTAGCTTTCGCTCTCTGCACCCACCGAAGACGTCGCCGTCAGACCACCGCCATCCATCCCTCGCCTTGGTCACCTCGAGGAGGATCCGTGGCCGAGAATGGCTGCGTCCAGCAACCTCGCTGCGTCCTCGCCGTCCGCTGGGAGCAGCTGTGAAGGTCGCGCCGTGCCGGAATTTCTCCTCCGTCGCCGTCCTACGCTGCTGTCCGGCGACAGCAGCCGCGCTTCATCGACGCACCTAACGTGAGCGCCTCCTTTCCTCTTCCCCCTCTGGTTGTCCGTCCCCCACACGACCTAGACACGCACCGTGCGCATCAGCAGCACGCAGTTGCCGCCGGCGACCCCTGGATCGAGCGGTGCTCTGTCGCTGTAACTGAACCTGCAACAGAAATTTCAGAGTTAGCGCGAACACTGAAGGTTAACCTCCGTCGCACCTGCTACCTGTCACGACACAAACGACTAGCACACTGGTATCGTTCTCTTCCCGCACAGCCTCGACCCGGGTTCGAGACCCCGCGGCAGCAACCCACTTTTTCACGTTTTCTTCCGCGCGCGAGGGTTGGCCCATCCGTCATCCCCTCCGTTGCCACGTACACACACAGTGCCCACGGGCCCCCTGGCAGCGTGTGGGTAGGCCCAGTGGCGGTAGCAAAAGATTTTCAAACGAATCTGTTTAAATCCTATTTCTTTTTAAATAGCAGATTAAGCAATAAAACTTCAAAAATCCATAACTTTAAATCTGTAAATCCAAAAAATAAAAACTTTATATGTTTATTGCTCCAAATTTTATAACCTTTCCAATTATTCCATTTGTGCACTGTTTTGGATTTTCCAAATACATTTAAAATTCAAATTGGACTAATTCAAATGCTAGTTTATAAAATCAATAACAAATTATTTATAAAACCAATAAATACAAATAAAATATGTTTTCACACCTTTTTGAATGTTCTATTCAAATATAAAATTTGTTTTCTGGTTTGAACAATTTAAATTGCCTAAACATTTTAAATCTTGTTTAATTCAATTAAAACCTGTTTAATATTGTTCAATTCATAATTAAATAATCCAAAGTCCAATTTCAAAATGTGAAACATGTAATTCAACTAAAATTTGATGTTCTTTTCAAATATAAAATTTGTAAATTGTTTTGCACACTCTAAATTGGTGAAAAACAATAATTGTATGTGTGGCATGTTTAAGTAACCAAAATTTTCCAAACTTAATAAGTAATTTCTAAACTTGTTTTATTCCTTTTCCTTTGCACCTATTATTGTTATTTGTTGTTATCTTGTCATCATCATCATGCATGCATCATGATAACAACTATCACCTAATAAATAATTGTAAATCATTTGTTCCACTTATTTCAATGGATCCTTTTCCATATGCAACCCTTGCATATGGGTCCATTTAATTTGTGCTATCTTGTTAGTCAATTCATTTTGATGCACCCATTAAATTGTCATGCATCATACTGACTGTGCACAATGCCATGAACATGATTGTTTACATTCATGTTTTGTCTGTTTGCTTCTTCTCGAATAGACGACGACGTTGAGGCAGACGACCTTTACAGCACCCCTTCTGAGGATCTAGCTCAGTACCCGGCTGATCAGTTTGCAGGCAAGTTATCACTCACATGAACCATCGTGTTCCTTTCAACCCTGGTTACCGATACTTTCCGTTGTCTATACTTGCTAGCCTTAGTGGTAGATGTTTCTGTTACGAACCTATCACATGAATCCTTTAACCCATGACATTGCCTCATCACCCCTCCTACAGCCCATTGATTGAGCCAGTGTCTTACTAGCATGCTTAGGTTGTTTTGCTCGAGTCTGTTACCCGTTACTTTCAGTTACTATATCTTTATTATGTTCTGGGGGCTCGATGTTTTAATCAATCAATCAATCATGCTAATGTTATTACTGTTAATAATAATTTGATGATAAGGCACCGGCAGGAGGCCCATGAGAGGTTTTGAAGCCTGCTAGTGTCGACCCTAATAGGAAAAGGGTCTTGTCTACTGATCCATGATGAGCGCACTACCCGCATGTGGGAAGCGAGTATGGGCGCCCCCCTCAACTTGACCTGATTCGCATCTCGTCCAAATCATCTCATTTAGTTCGTGCTTTCTATTTGCCGCATGCACGTTTTTGCGAGCCCAGCGCAGGGTGGAACTTTCGTAGTCGGCATATAGGGGGACACGTTCTTAGAGTGCTATGAGGGTCCATTTTCTTCTGGGCTCGATTAGCCGTGCGCCCAAGGTGCTTTGGGCTTGATGCGAAGAATGGTTGGTTGTGTAGAGTACCCCGCTTGGTGGGAGGCATCCCATCTGGCGGGTTATTCTTGCGTGTACGGCCAAATTGGTGCAACCCTGCAGGGATAATCTTCTCGAGAAGCCGTGTTTTCCGCGGTTATGGATTACTTGGTGAAAGTACTGGCTAACAAGTACTCAGGACAACTTCAACATAATGATCAATCATGTTTCACCCAATGATTAATAACTTGACTAGTAATAGGTTATTCACACCAATAACTTGATTCATCTTAATCCAACTGTGTGAGTTATCCTCGGATTGCTTCTTTGGATAAGGGGCGAGATCCAGGATGGGTTTGGTTGAAGTTATCCTTCAGTTGGTTACAATCCTCGATCTTATCTTTTCTGTTAGCCGGAACTTGTAGTTATCTTCTGTAGTTGGTTAGAGCAGCCAGCAGCAACTTTTCATATCACCCCTTTCTTCCGTTGATCCCAAGCATCTATGCTTGTGTTGACGGGTAACTCTTTGATGAAGTGTGAGTCTTGCTTGCCAGTACTTGGATGTACTGACCCCGTTGGGGCTGTGGTTTACGCAGAGTACGACTACGGCTACGATGACCACCAGGATGGCTACTTTGTGGAGTTCGACGAGACTGCAGACGAGTAGTTAGATGGACCAGGGCTGGATCCAGGACCTACGTGGATGGGCTTCGTCTTCTTTATTTTCTCCGGCTTCTTAAGCCTGTTGGATTTGTCTATACTCGGACCCCTTTGATTGCTTCCGCTGATGTAATGAATGTTATGTTGGGACATGTGTCCTCTGGATGATTGTATTCGCTATCTCTGCCTTAGTGAAGGCTATTTGCAACCTTATTTCAATCTTTTGTGTCTTAGAGATAAGTTGTGATCATCATTCGTTCAAAGCTGTTGACGTACAGTGCGTGATTGATATGAAGTACGTCGACAGCAGTGCCTATGACTTCTAGTGGATAGTTTACATCGACGGTGGAATAGCAGGGCTTGTGTTGTCGCGCATAAGCGCAGGCCTACCAGGAAGCTGGGACGTGGGAGCATTTATGCCCCATAATCCAAGCACCTGCTATCCAGTTCGTACGATGAGTATCCCTTAGAAGCCAGGGTGCGACAAATGGTATCAGAGCCTGTCTGCCTGTAGGATCCCTTTTACTGGTCGCAGTTGAGTCTAGAAACTATTTTGTAGCTATATAGGAAAAATGAAACGTGAGAGTAGGAATTCTGCCATTTTTCTTCTTTCCCCACCACCCACCCTTTTCTGGTAAGGAAGTGCAACGTTGTTTTCTGTTCTACCTACTTTCAAGTTAGGATTTCACGTGTTTTGGGTGCTCTGTAGTACCTCAGGACTTTTGGTCTCGTTTTCCCGATGTTGCTTCGATATCATGTTCTTTTCAACATCCTTTTCGTCCGTTGAACCTTGTTGTTGTTTTCCACATCCTTTTTCATCTACCGGAGTCTAATCAAAACCTCCCAAATCATCTGCAGATGGATCTCAGGTTCTACCCACAGGTGGTTCGGATGACTCGCTGTGAGAGCACCGCCGGTTTTCCGGAGATGCTGAGAGACATGGTTACCTATCTGGGGTTCCGTTGGGCACCAGAGTACCAGGTCTACGAGCACCAGCGCGAGTTCGACCAGACTTTCTACCGGGCTATATCGTCTACATTCTGTCGGATGATGGCAGAGCATTGCCCACCGCTACGAGGCAGTAGGTTCCACAGTGGATATGGCCGTGCAGCAGGCAGCGTACGTGAGTCTCACCGTTCTCCGTGCTGACTACTGGGGGTTTGATGATTCCATCTATCGTCACATCCCCCGTGGTTACATCACGGCAGCGGGAGTTTACTTCACTCTCCACCGTAACCTGGATACCTACGAGGATGATAGCTCCAGGCTGCACACCACTGCCCAGTTCGTGAGGCACAGTGACGCCGTTGCTTCCACACTTGCTCAGGAGTTGGCCTCAGTCAGGGAGCAGCTCTACCTCGCGTTGACGCGTCTGGCGACGTACACCACAGACTTCGTTGGAGACGAGCGCTTTGCGCGTTTCCAGCAGACACTGGGTTTTCCTCTGCCAGATGCTGGAGGTTACGAGCCGATCAGAGGCCCACTTCTCGACCTCGGAGCTGGTTACACAGGGATTCCCCGCTATGGAGCACAGGGACACGACGCTTTCTACTTCACCACACCGAGAGTTGCTCTCAGAGCAGTTCCTATCTACAGGGATCGTCGTCATACCTACTTCCGTGGGATTCCTCTGCACCGTATCTCTCGTCGTACTACTCACCGCCGTCCTGCGTGATGAGCATGGGAGTACCGTTGTATCCATTCCTAGCTATGTTTAGTTATCCTTGTCTTTCGAACCATGTATTGGTCTGTTGGATATTCTGATGTATTTGAACATGTGATGATGTACCTGTTGGTTATCTATTCATGCGTCGGAATAATCTATCTTTCGGTTACCAAGTCTATCCTTTTCTGTTGTTGTGCTAAAATGAATTTCTGTTCAGGATGCCTCCAACCAGGAACACCCCGCCTCCGCCACCACCAATGGGGGAACTGTTAGCTCAGATGACCCAAGTGGTGACACAGATGGCCCAGATCCAGGCTAACCAGCACCACAACCAGAATGCTCCAAGGGTCACCATCAAGGACTTCCTCAGCTTGGGCCCAAAAGCTTTCGTGGCAACACGTGAGCCCCTGGATGCTGATGACTGGATCCGTGACGTAGCAAGCTCTGGAGATTGCTCATGTTGCGGAAGAGGATAAGGTCAAGTATGCCACCTACCTACTGAAGGGTCAGGCAGCTACTTGGTGGGAGAACTACCAGACCATGAGAGCTGGCTATCCTATCACCTGGGGATGTTTCAAGGATGCCTTCCTGAAGCACCACATCCCGGATGGTCTCATGGAAAGGATGCGTGAGGAATTCTGCTCTCTCAGACAGGGCAAGCTGGACGTTCTCGGCTACCAGAACGAGTTCAATCGTCTCGCTCGGTACGCTGGTGACGAAGTGTCCACTGAAGCCAAAAAGATGGCAAGGTTCCGCCGATGTTTTAACCCGGAACTGAAGTACGCTCTCACCAACATCAAGTGCAAGGACTTCGTGGAGCTTGTGAACACCGCGCTCAATGAGGAGAATGGGCGCAAGGCGTTCGAAGAGTCGCGCAAGCACTCGCGTGAGGGTGGTTCCTCCTCCAACATGACCACCCCTCCGCAGAAGCGCCGCATCTGGGTGCCAAATGGTGCTGTCACTCGGGCTCCAAATGCCCAAGCTTCTCCAGGCTTTGGTCCCCGCCCACCCAACCCATCTCAGATGCAGGGTCAGAGGTTCCCTATGGGGCAGCCAAGGCCAGGTCCTTCTC
Source organism: Alopecurus myosuroides (assembly GCA_028641055.1). NCBI lineage: Eukaryota > Viridiplantae > Streptophyta > Magnoliopsida > Poales > Poaceae > Alopecurus > Alopecurus myosuroides. Next base: position 58,578 of record JAPCYS010001727.1, read on the forward strand.
GTGTCGTCACTTGCTACAAGTGCAAGGATACTGGACACTATGCTGATAAGTGCACGCAGAAGCAGCTACCCCTACCTCCTCGCCCCAACACCAACCAGGCTATGGTTCGTGCTCCCCCGGCTAAAGCCTTCAACTCCAACAACAGGCCTGTCGGGAGGAACGCGAGGGTGAACCATATCAAGGCCGACAAAGCTGAGGAAGCTGCTGACGTCGTTCTCGGTATATTACCCGTAAACTCTATTCCAGCTAAAGTGTTGTTTGATACTGGAGCATCGCATTCATTTGTGTCAAAGATTTTTGCAAAAGCATACAACCTAGTTCTGGTTCCGCTAAGCAATCAAATGACTGTTCACTCTCCGGGACCGCAAATGTTGACTTCCAAGATAAGCATGGACAATGAGATCCTAATTGGGAGGTCGCATATTCCTTGCTTCACTCATGTTGCTGGGAAATTCTGACATTGATGTCATTCTGGGTATGGATTGGTTGAAGACCCAACAAAGCTAAAATTGACTGTGCTCAAAAGTCAATAACTCTCTCCCACTTCAGGCCAGATAGTCTATTCTCCATATGGATCAAGTCCTGTTCAGCTGTTCAACCTCGATGCCAAACCCCTTCCTGCAATTGAAAATGTTCCGGTGGTTTGTGAATTCCCTGACGTCTTTCCAGAAGAGTTGCCAGGGATGCCCCCGGACAGAGCAGTTGAGTTCGTGATCGAGCTTGAGCCAGGTACTGCTCCAATCTCTAAGCATCCATACAAGATAGCTCCTCCTGAACTGAAATTGTTGAAGGAGCAAATCGATATGTACATGGACAAAGGTTACATTCAGCCTAGTTCCTCCGCTTGGGGTTGCCCAACTCTGTTTGTTGCCAAGAAGGATCAAACAAAAAGACTCGTGGTTGACTATCGTCCTCTCAACGAGAAAACAATCAAGAACAAGTATCCACTTCCTCGTATCGATGATCTTTTTGATCAACTTGCTGGAGCCTCAATATTCTCAAAGTTGGACTTGAGGATGGGTTACCATCAGATAAAGATCAGAAAGGAAGATATTCCTAAGACAGCTTTCACCACTCGTTACGGTCTATATGAATACACCGTCATGTCCTTTGGTCTCACCAATGCACCGGCAACGTTCTCAAGACTCATGAATTCTGTCTTCCATGAATACCTCGACAAGTTCGTTGTGGTATATCTTGATGACATTCTAGTCTACTCCAAATCCGAGGAAGAGCATGGAGAACACCTTCGTCTCACTCTCATGAAACTTCGCGAGCATCGTCTGTATGCCAAGTTTTCCAAATGTGAGTTCTGGATTCCAGAAGTTGCATATCTTGGTCATATCATCTCTGCCAAGGGCATTGCCATTGATCCTGAAAAGGTTAAGGCAATTGTTGACTGGAAACCCCCTAAGACGGTGAAGCAAGTCAGAAGTTTTCTTGGCTTGGCTAGCTATTGCCGTCGTTTCGTCCAAAACTTTTCCAAGATTGCTAAACCTCTCACTGATCTCACAAAGAAGGACAAAAAGTTCGTTTGGACTCCACAATGTGATGAGAGTTTCAACCTCCTGAAGACTAAACTCACTTCCACACCTGTTCTAGTTGGCCCCGACACTACCAAACCTTTCCAGATATTCTGTGATGCATCTCTCCAAGGCCTAGGAGCAGTTCTTATGCAAGAACGTCAAGTTGTGGCTTATGCTTCACGTCAGTTGAATGCACATGAGCAAAACTATCCCACTCATGACCTAGAACTTGCAGAAGTTGTGTTTGCCCTCAAGAAATGGAGACAATACTTGTTGGGTAACAAAACTGAAATCTTTTCCGATCATAAGAGTCTGAAATACATCTTCACTCAGCCAGATCTGAACCTCAGGCAAAGGAGATGGATTGAGAAGATTAAAGGCTTTGATCTCACCATTTCTTACACTCCAGGCAAGGCTAATGTTATGGCCGATGCTCTCAGTCGCAAATCCTATTGCAATAATCTCATGATCATGGAAAGCCAACCTCCACTTCATGAAGAATTCCAGAAGGTGAACCTTGGTCTTGTTCCTGAAGGATACCTTGCTAGCTTGACAGCCAGCCCAACTCTCGAGGACAAGATTCGTTCTGAACAACTTCGTGATAATGAAATCAAGAAGATGGTAGAGCAAATCAAAGAGGGCAGTGATAAGTTCAAGTCCTTCTCAATTGATGACAAGGGAACTGTGTTCTTCGAAGGACGCATTGCAGTTCCTCAGATTCAAAGTCTCAAGGATATCATTCTCAAGGAGGCTCATGAAACTCCTCTATCCATTCACCCTGGAAGTACAAAGATGTACCAGGATCTCAAGACTCTGTATTGGTGGCCTGGCATGAAACGTGAAATTGCTCAATACGTTTCTGAATGCGACGTTTGTCAACGTGTTAAGGCAGTCCATCAAAAAACAGCAGGTCTACTCCAACCTCTGAAAATTCCTGAGTGGAAGTGGGACATGATTGAAATGGACTTCGTTACTGGGTTTCCAAAGTCCAGGAAGGGCAACGATGCAATCTTCGTTGTTATTGATCGTCTCACTAAGGTTGCTCACTTCTATGCTGTAAAGGAAACTATCTCAGCTAGCCAGTTAGCAGAGCTCTACACAGCAAAGGTTGTTCCTCTTCATGGTGTGCCATTGGAAATAAGCTCAGACCGTGGAAGTATCTTCACTTCTCATTTCTGGAAAAGCTTTCAAGAAGCATTGGGCACCAAACTTCTGTTCAGCACAGCTTACCACCCTCAGTCTCAGGGGCAAGTCGAAAGAGTCAATCAGATTCTCGAGGATATGCTCAGAGCATGTGGTCTCTCCTTTGGCATGAAATGGGAGGATTGCCTTCCATATGCTGAATTCTCCTACAACAACAGCTACCAGGCAAGCCTAGGCATGGCACCATTTGAGGCACTGTATGGTCGAAGATGCAGGAGTCCAATCAATTGGTCTGGAGCTGGTGAACGTTCACTTTTAGGCCCTGACATTGTTAAGGAAGCCGAGGAGAAAGTTCGTATCATTCGTGACAATCTCAGGATTGCTCAGTCTCGTCAGAAGAGCTATTATGATAGCAAGCACAGGGATATGGTCTATGCACCTGGTGATAAGGCATATCTCCGTGTAACTCCCCTCAGAGGCACTCATCGTTTCGGTGTGAAAGGAAAGCTTGCACCGAGATACATTGGTCCTTTCAACATTCTTTCAAGGTGGGCAGAGAATGCTTATCGTCTTGAACTTCCAGAAAAGCTATCCAAAGTGCACGATGTGTTCCACGTGTCACAACTCAAGAAGTGTTTCAAAGATCCAGATCGTGCAGTTGATCATGATTCCATTGAGCTGCAAGATGATCTATCTTATGAGGAGCACCCTATTTGTATTCTCGATGAGACCGAGCGTAAGACTCGCAACAAGAGCACCAAGTTCTTGAAAGTCCAATGGTCGCATCATTCCGATAAAGAGGCAACGTGGGAGACCGAAGAGGATCTTCGCAAGAAGTATCCGGACCTTTTCACATCTCAGTAGGGAATCTCGGGGCGCGATTCCTTCAAGGGGGGGCGTTTTGTAACATCCAAGTATGAAAACACCCTAGTTGTTTTACTTCTTTGTTTAATTTATGCAATGCATCATGGCATTATCCTCATTTTATTTCTGTTGCATTGTTTTCATAATGAATCAAACATTGTTTTCACACTTGTCTGTTACAATCTTTCAAATAAAGATTTGCAAATTAAAACATCAATTGCTTCCAACTAATTCCTTTATAATTCATCTATTAAATTGTTGCTTAAATCAATTATTCAATTTAAACACTTATCTCCAAACCATTTCTCAAAATCTTTAATCCTTTGAATCCATGAAATTCACCACTAATTTGAATTTCTTAAATCACTTCTAAACTCTAAATAAAACCCTATTGAAAAATACCTTGTTTTTCTAATATTATCTAATATTGGAAATTTCAATTAAATTGGTTTAATTTGTAAACAGCAAGCAAACAAATAAGTTTTTGAAAACAAAAACTACCAATTGGTTGCTTTTCAACTAAGGGATTTATCCTATTTTTTTTTCCAAAATTTTCTATAAACAAAACCTTTGTTTTGCTTCCATTTGCATGCTACAAAAAAAAAAACAGTACAAAAAAAATAGCAAAGGAGAAAAAGGGCAGCAGCAGCAGCAACTAAAACCCCCCAGCCCAGCCCGTTACCACTTTGGCCCGATAGCACCCCCTCTCACGTCGCTGTCGTCCTCCTCCCGGCTGACGTCATGGCGTACGAGCTCACCTCCTCCGTCGATCGTTTCCCTCACCCTCCCGATGGCTCGCCGTACGCCTCCACCGGTTCCATAAAACACCACGGCACCCTCCTCCTGCCGCAAACCCTAGCTACCTCCCCCTCCTTCCCTATCACCGCCGCTACGCCTCCTCTCTGCTAGCTTTCGCTCTCTGCACCCACCGAAGACGTCGCCGTCAGACCACCGCCATCCATCCCTCGCCTTGGTCACCTCGAGGAGGATCCGTGGCCGGGAATGGATCCGCGGTGCGTCCAGCAACCTCGCTGCGTCCTCGCCGTCCGCTGGGAGCAGCTGTGAAGGCCGCGCCGTGCCGGAATTTCTCCTCCGTCGCCGTCCTACGCTGCTGTCCGGCGACAGCAGCCGCGCTTCATCGACGCACCCAACGTGAGCGCCTCCTTTCCTCTTCCCCCTCTGGTTGTCCGTCCCCCACACGACCTAGACACGCACCGTGCGCATCAGCAGCACGCAGTTGCCGCCGGCGACCCCTGGATCGAGCGGTGCTCTGTCGCTGTAACTGAACCTGCAACAGAAATTTCAGAGTTAGCGCGAACACTGAAGGTTAACCTCCGTCGCACCTGCTACCTGTCACGACACAAACGACTAGCACACTGGTATCGTTCTCTTCCCGCACAGCCTCGACCCGGGTTCGAGACCCCGCGGCAGCAACCCACTTTTTCACGTTTTCTTCCGCGCGCGAGGGTTGGGCCCATCCGTCATCCCCTCCGTTGCCACGTACACACACAGTGCCCACGGGGCCCCCTGGCAGCGTGTGGGTAGGCCCAGTGGCGGTAGCAAAAGATTTTCAAACGAATCTGTTTAAATCCTATTTCTTTTTAAATAGCAGATTAAGCAATAAAACTTCAAAAATCCATAACTTTAAATCTGTAAATCCAAAAAATAAAAACTTTATATGTTTATTGCTCCAAATTTTATAACCTTTCCAATTATTCCATTTGTGCACTGTTTTGGATTTTCCAAATACATTTAAAATTCAAATTGGACTAATTCAAATGCTAGTTTATAAAATCAATAACAAATTATTTATAAAACCAATAAATACAAATAAAATATGTTTTCACACCTTTTTGAATGTTCTATTCAAATATAAAATTTGTTTTCTGGTTTGAACAATTTAAATTGCCTAAACATTTTAAATCTTGTTTAATTCAATTAAAACCTGTTTAATATTGTTCAATTCATAATTAAATAATCCAAAGTCCAATTTCAAAATGTGAAAATTCAACTAAAATTTGATGTTCTTTTCAAATATAAAATTTGTAAATTGTTTTGCACACTCTAAATTGGTGAAAACAATAATTGTGGCATGTTTAAAAAATTAACCATATAAACTAAATTTTCTAAATTCCTTTTCCTTTGCACCTATTAACCTATTATTGTTATTTGTTGTTATCTTGTCATCATCATCATGCATGCATCATGATAACAACTATCACCTAATAAATAATTGTAAATCATTTGTTCCACTTATTTCAATGGATCCTTTTCCATATGCAACCCTTGCATATGGGTCCATTTAATTTGTGCTATCTTGTTAGTCAATTCATTTTGATGCACCCATTAAATTGTCATGCATCATACTGACTGTGCACAATGCCATGAACATGATTGTTTACATTCCTGTTTTGTCTGTTTGCTTCTTCTCGAATAGACGACGACGTTGAGGCAGACGACCTTTACAGCACCCCTTCTGAGGATCTAGCTCAGTACCCGGCTGATCAGTTTGCAGGCAAGTTATCACTCACATGAACCATCGTGTTCCTTTCAACCCTGGTTACCGATACTTTCCGTTGTCTATACTTGCTAGCCTTAGTGGTAGATGTTTCTGTTACGAACCTATCACATGAATCCTTTAACCCATGACATTGCCTCATCACCCCTCCTACAGCCCATTGATTGAGCCAGTGTCTTACTAGCATGCTTAGGTTGTTTTGCTCGAGTTTGTTACCCGTTACTTTCAGTTACTATATCTTTATTATGTTCTGGGGGCTCGATGTTTAATCAATCAATCAATCATGCTAATGTTATTACTGTTAATAATAATTTGATGATAAGGCACCGGTAGGAGGCCCATGAGAGGTTTTGAAGCCTGCTAGTGTCGACCCTAATAGGAAAAGGGTCTTGTCTACTGATCCATGATGAGCGCACTACCCGCATGTGGGAAGCGAGTATGGGCGCCCCCCTCAACTTGACCTGATTCGCATCTCGTCCAAATCATCTCATTTAGTTCGTGCTTTCTATTTGCCGCATGCACGTTTTTGCGAGCCCAGCGCAGGGTGGAACTTTCGTAGTCGGCATATAGGGGGACACGTTCTTAGAGTGCTATGAGGGTCCATTTTCTTCTGGGCTCGATTAGCCGTGCGCCCAAGGTGCTTTGGGCTTGATGCGAAGAATGGTTGGTTGTGTAGAGTACCCCGCTTGGTGGGAGGCATCCCATCTGGCGGGTTATTCTTGCGTGTACGGCCAAATTGGTGCAACCCTGCAGGGATAATCTTCTCGAGAAGCCGTGTTTTCCGCGGTTATGGATTACTTGGTGAAAGTACTGGCTAACAAGTACTCAGGACAACTTCAACATAATGATCAATCATGTTTCACCCAATGATTAATAACTTGACTAGTAATAGGTTATTCACACCAATAACTTGATTCATCTTAATCCAACTGTGTGAGTTATCCTCGGATTGCTTCTTTGGATAAGGGGCGAGATCCAGGATGGGTTTGGTTGAAGTTATCCTTCAGTTGGTTACAATCCTCGATCTTATCTTTTCTGTTAGCCGGAACTTGTAGTTATCTTCTGTAGTTGGTTAGAGCAGCCAGCAGCAACTTTTCATATCACCCCTTTCTTCCGTTGATCCCAAGCATCTATGCTTGTGTTGACGGGTAACTCTTTGATGAAGTGTGAGTCTTGCTTGCCAGTACTTGGATGTACTGACCCCGTTGGGGCTGTGGTTTACGCAGAGTACGACTACGGCTACGATGACCACCAGGATGGCTACTTTGTGGAGTTCGACGAGACTGCAGACGAGTAGTTAGATGGACCAGGGATGGATCCAGGACCTACGTGGATGGGCTTCGTCTTCTTTATTTTCTCCGGCTTCTTAAGCCTGTTGGATTTGTCTGTACTCGGACCCCTTTGATTGCTTCCGCTGATGTAATGAATGTTATGTTGGGACATGTGTCCTCTGGATGATTGTATTCGCTATCTCTGCCTTAGTGAAGGCTATTTGCAACCTTATTTCAATCTTTTGTGTCTTAGAGATAAGTTGTGATCATCATTCGTTCAAAGCTGTTGACGTACAGTGCGTGATTGATATGAAGTACGTCGACAGCAGTGCCTATGACTTCTAGTGGATAGTTTACATCGACGGTGGAATAGCAGGGCTTGTGTTGTTGCGCATAAGCGCAGGCCTACCAGGAAGCTGGGACGTGGGAGCATTTATGCCCCATAATCCAAGCACCTGCTATCCAGTTCGTACGATGAGTATCCCTTAGAAGCCAGGGTGCGACAACAACAAGACTCGAGCGCAAACAACACTAAGCATGCAACTACGACACGGGGGGCCAACAAGGTAAACAAGGAAAAGTTAATAGGACACTACTGGAAAATTGATTATCGCCGAGTCACATAGGCTTTGCCGAGTGCCAAATCACGGGGCACTCGGCACACCGCCCTGTACGCCGACACCTGCCCAAAACACACTCGGCAACAAGGGACACTCGGCGAACCAAGACTATGCCGAGTGTGCCCTGCACGCAACACTCGGCGTAGAGTAAACACTCGGCGTATAACGTTTGTGCCGAGTGTCCCGTGCAGAGAATACTCGGCGTAAACATATACGACGGCGAATCAGAAGCAAACACTCGGCAAAAACGAGACACTCGGCACACATCCTGGACACGTGGCGAACCTTCCGTTCCGACCGTGATGGAACGGTGGCGGGGGTTCGCCGAGTGTTTTCGTAACGGTGACTCGGCAAACTAGGCATCTTTGCCGAGTGCCGTGATGCACCACTCGGCAAACTTGGCTATGAAAATTTCGTGGCTTCGCGCCAACTCTTCCCGCGTGGTTTTTTGAATCTTTGCCGAGTATCTAGTGTGGTACTCGGCAAACAAATGCTCCCTCGAAAGATTTTCACTTCGCGCCAACTCCTCCCGCGCAGTTTATAGCTTTGCCGAGTGTCCCGTGATATGACACTCGGCAAAGAAGTGAAACAAGCACACAATCCGTGTGCCTACCTTTGATCCACCGGCTCACAATCACCTGAAAGATCCAACGGCTCCGAAGACCTCGAAGAAAACACACGATCCGTGTGCTTCTTCTCACTATATAAACACATGCATCTAGCTCGTTAGCACATATCTACAACCCAGCACACTCTTCCATTTCTTCGCGCCAACTCTTCCATGTCTTCCACCGTACCCACTTTAACCTACTCGGAGGCGGAGGAGCTCTGCGCCTCAAACTACCCCTGCCCTCCCGGGTACGGCGTCCCCGCCGGGTGGATGCTGAGCGTCGGAGGCGTGCCGGTCCCTCCTGTCCCTCGAGGTCTGGCGCGCCGGGCGGCCATCACGAACCACTACTACTTCGAGCTGACACCGGAGCAGCGGACGTATCCCCAATGGAATCCCAACTACCGCGCAGGTTGGGACGTCTTCTTCTTCAATCGGCGTGAGAGGGCGCTCGCCAGGTACGAGGAAGAAGGCCCGCCTCCTTCGAACTTCAACGAGGCTGGTCGTCGGCTGTGGTGGCGCGGCCGGACTCTCCAGGGCGTCATGAACTACATAAGGAACGGCGATAACCCCCGCCTGCGCTACCCGCAGTCCAGGCGTGCTCCCCCATCTGACGACAGCGACGACGGCGGCGGCGACTTCGACGACTACGAGTACATGTATTATACGCCTAGGCAGGAGTATGACTAGACCTGAGCCAGAAGATGGCTGGGACAAATGGTTTGTCCATGTATCCTAGAATGTTTAGATCCACGTACTGTCGTGTATCCCGCTTCCTTCGAATTTCAATCTAGTCGTAAAATTCAAAAATAATCGTAGTGGTGTGTGTTCAAGTGTCATGTTAGTCCCAAGGACACCCTTGACACATGGCATGGCAAAACATTGGTTTAGGTGGGATCCCGACGCTCCGGGTCCCCTCTCCGGAGATACCCTAGCCCCGGTGTAGAAAAAGACGGAACCGGCGTCTAGCCCCCTCTGCGTGAGCCGGAAGTGGGTAGCAAAGTGGAACTATTTGGTTGGTTGTGTCATGGCGGGGGCGGCAGCGGCGACACGCGCGGCGCGACGATTGGCCGGCCAGGCTATAAAAATGGTGCCCGCCCCCTCCCCGTACGCACAGTCTCGACTCTCTCCTCGCCGTTCTTTCCCCACCCTCGAACCTCGCCGCAATGGAGAACCTCTGGGACGCGTGGCCCGAGAACGACGACGTCGAGCTGCCGCCAGCGCAGCAAGCGGCGCTGGAGCCGCATGTGGTGGCGCCGGAGCCGGTGGCGCCGGAGCAGCCACCCGAGTACGACGAGGCGCGAGAAGCGCGGCGAGCCGCCCGCCACTGGAGACGCGAGGTGAGGAGGCAGCCAGTGTGGCCCGAGCAGCACGCCGGGCTGCACTCGTTCGAGACCTCGCAGAACGAGGAAGCGTACCGCGAGGTGCGCGGCGTCCTCGAGCAGGCCGCGGCGGCGGCGGAGGCGGCCGCCGTTCGTGCCTCCCTGGAGACGCACCAGCGGGAGGAGGCGGCGCGAGCGGTGCGCCGCCAGATGGCCCAGCGCGCTGCCCTCTACGAGGCCGACCGGCAGGCTGCGCTGCAGAGTGAGCGGCGGCGCAACCGCCCGCCCTCCGAGCAGGCGCAACTGCACCGGCTGCGCCTGCAGGCCCGAGCGGAGCGGGCGGAGCAACGCCGTCTCGCCGCGGCGAGCCAGGACGAAGCCGGCCCCTCCAACCAGCACCGCCACGACGACGTCGCTGATGAAGACGACGATGCGTAGGCGTAGGGGCAGTCATCGAGTAGTTTAAATCTCCTATGTTTTTAGTTGAAATTTTTCGTACTAGCTTAAATTCGCGCCGAATATGTACGCACTTTCCGAATTTCAATAAAATTTCGCCTGTTTTCATTTTGCGTTTGTTTGGGCCGCTTAGTCCCAAGGGACACCCTTGACAATGGTAGGGCCCACCTACTTGCAAGATTCCCCCCGTTACGTCAGATCCGGGAGTTTCGGGGTGTGAGCAGTCCTGGAACCCGAGAGAGAGAATCCGACGTCGGTGAGGCCCCGGCACAGAGAGTGATGCTATCTTTGGAACACAACACCCATGATACAATCTAGCACACATGGAATGGCAAAACATTGGTTTAGGTGGGATCCCGACGCTCCGGGTCCCCTCTCCGGAGATACACTAGCCCCGGTGTAGAAAAAGACGGAACCGGCGTCTAGCCCCCTCTGCGTGAGCCGGAAGTGGGTAGCAAAGTGGAACTAGTTGCTTGGTTGTGTCATGTTAGTCCCAAGGGACACCCTTGACAATGGTAGGGCCCACCTACTTGCAAGATTCCCCCCGTTACGTCAGATCCGGGAGTTTCGGGGTGTGAGCAGTCCTGGAACCCGAGAGAGAGAATCCGACGTCGGTGAGGCCCCGGCACAGAGAGTGATGCTATCTTTGGAACACAACACACTTGATACAATCTAGCACACATGGCATGGCAAAACATTGGTTTAGGTGGGATCCCGACGCTCCGGGTCCCCTCTCCGGAGATACACTAGCCCCGGTGTAGATAAAGACGGAACCGGCGTCTAGCCCCCTCTGCGTGAGCCGGAAGTGGGTAGCAAAGTGGAACTAGTTGCTTGGTTGTGTCATGTTAGTCCCAAGGGACACCCTTGACAATGGTAGGGCCCACCTACTTGCAAGATTCCCCCCGTTACGTCAGATCCGGGAGTTTCGGGGTGTGAGCAGTCCTGGAACCCGAGAGAGAGAATCCGACGTCGGTGAGGCCCGGCACAGAGAGTGATGCTATCTTTGGAACACAACACACTTGATACAATCTAGCACACATGGCATGGCAAAACATTGGTTTAGGTGGGATCCCGACGCTCCGGGTCCCCTCTCCGGAGATACACTAGCCCCGGTGTAGAAAAAGACGGAACCGGCGTCTAGCCCCCTCTGCGTGAGCCGGAAGTGGGTAGCAAAGTGGAACTAGTTGCTTGGTTGTGTCATGTTAGGCCCAAGGGACACCCTTGACAATGGTAGGGCCCACCTCCTTGCAAGATTCCCCCCGTTACGTCAGATCCGGGAGTTTTGGGGTGTGAGCAGTCCTGGAACCCGCGAGAGAGAATCCGACGTCGGTGAGGCCCCAGCACAGAGAGTGATGGTATCTTTGGCACACAACTCCCATGATACAATCTAACACACATGGCATGGCAAAACATTGGTTTAGGTGGTATCCCGACGCTCCGGGTCCCCTCTCCGGAGATACACTAGCCCGGTGTAGAAAAAGACGGAACCGGCGTCCAGCCCCCTCTGCGTGAGCCGGAAGTGGGTAGCAAAGTGGAACTAGTTGCTTGGTTGTGTCATGTTAGGCCCAAGGAACACACTTGACAATGGTAGGGCCCACCTACATGCAAGATTCCCCCCGTTACGTCAGATCCGGGAGTTTCGGGGTGTGAGCAGTCCTGGAACCCGCGAGAGAGAATCCGACGTCGGTGAGGCCCCGGCACAGAGAGTGATGGTATATTTGGCACCCAACACCCATGATACAATCTAACACACATGGCATGGCAAAACATTGGTTTAGGTGGGATCCCGACGCTCCGGGTCCCCTCTCCGGAGATACACTATCCCGGTGTAGAAAAAGACGGAACCGGCGTCTAGCCCCCTCTGCGTGAGCCGGAAGTGGGTAGCAAAGTGGAACTAGTTGCTTGGTTGTGTCATGTTAGTCCCAAGGGACACCCTTGACAATGGTAGGGCCCACCTACTTGCAAGATTCCCCCGTTACGTCAGATCCGGGAGTTTCGGGGTGTGAGCAGTCCTGGAACCCGAGAGAGAGAATCCGACGTCGGTGAGGCCCCGGCACAGAGAGTGATGCTATCTTTGGAACACAACACACTTGATACAATCTAGCACACATGGCATGGCAAAACATTGGTTTAGGTGGGATCCCGACGCTCGGGTCCCCTCTCCGGAGATACACTAGCCCGGTGTAGAAAAAGACGGAACCGGCGTCTAGCCCCCTCTGCGTGAGCCGGAAGTGGGTAGCAAAGTGGAACTAGTTGCTTGGTTGTGTCATGTTAGGCCCAAGGAACACACTTGACAATGGTAGGGCCCACCTACATGCAAGATTCCCCCGTTACGTCAGATCCGGGAGTTTCGGGGTGTGAGCAGTCCTGGAACCCGCGAGAGAGAAACCGACGTCGGTGAGGCCCCGGCACAGAGAGTGATGCTATCTTTGGCAACCAACACCCATGATACAATCTAACACACATGGCATGGAAAAACATTGGTTTAGGTGGGATCCCGACGCTCCGGGTCCCCTCTCCGGAGATACACTAGCCCCGGTGTAGATAAAGACGGAACCGGCGTCTAGCCCCCTCTGCGTGAGCCGGAAGTGGGTAGCAAAGTGGAACTAGTTGCTTGGTTGTGTCATGTTAGTCCCAAGGGACACCCTTGACAATGGTAGGGCCCACCTACTTGCAAGATTCCCCCCGTTACGTCAGATCCGGGAGTTTCGGGGTGTGAGCAGTCCTGGAACCCGAGAGAGAGAATCCGACGTCGGTGAGGCCCCGGCACAGAGAGTGATGCTATCTTTGGAACACAACACACTTGATACAATCTAGCACACATGGCATGGCAAAACATTGGTTTAGGTGGGATCCCGACGCTCCGGGTCCCCTCTCCGGAGATACACTAGCCCCGGTGTAGAAAAAGACGGAACCGGCGTCTAGCCCCCTCTGCGTGAGCGGAAGTGGGTAGCAAAGTGGAACTAGTTGCTTGGTTGTGTCATGTTAGGCCCAAGGGACACCCTTGACAATGGTAGGGCCCACCTCCTTGCAAGATTCCCCCCGTTACGTCAGATCCGGGAGTTTTGGGGTGTGAGCAGTCCTGGAACCCGCGAGAGAGAATCCGACGTCGGTGAGGCCCCAGCACAGAGAGTGATGGTATCTTTGGCACCCAACACCCATGATACACTCTAACACACATGGCATGGCAAAACATTGGTTTAGGTGGGATCCGACGCTCCGGGTCCCCTCTCCGGAGATACACTAGCCCCGGTGTAGAAAAAGACGGAACCGGCGTCTAGCCCCCTCTGCGTGAGCCGGAAGTGGTAGCAAAGTGGAACTAGTTGCTTGGTTGTGTCATGTTAGTCCCAAAGGACACCCTTGACAATGGTAGGGCCCACCTACTTGCAAGATTCCCCCCGTTACGTCAGATCCGGGAGTTTCGGGGTGAGCAGTCCTGGAACCCGAGAGAGAGAATCCGACGTCGGTGAGGCCCCGGCACAGAGAGTGATGCTATCTTTGGAACACAACACCCATGATACAATCTAGCACACATGGAATGGCAAAACATTGGTTTAGGTGGGATCCCGACGCTCCGGGTCCCCTCTCCGGAGATACACTAGCCCCGGTGTAGATAAAGACGGAACCGGCGTCTAGCCCCTCTGCGTGAGCCGGAAGTGGGTAGCAAAGTGGAACTAGTTGCTTGTTGTGTCATGTTAGTCCCAAGGGACACCCTTGACAATGGTAGGGCCCACCTACTTGCAAGATTCCCCCCGTTACGTCAGATCCGGGAGTTTCGGGGTGTGAGCAGTCCTGGAACCGAGAGAGAGAGAATCCGACGTCGGTGAGGCCCCGGCACAGAGAGTGATGCTATCTTTGGAACACAACACACTTGATACAATCTAGCACACATGGCATGGCAAAACATTGGTTTAGGTGGGATCCCGACGCTCCGGGTCCCCTCTCCGGAGATACACTAGCCCCGGTGTAGAAAAAGACGGAACCGGCGTCTAGCCCCCTCTGCGTGAGCCGGAAGTGGGTAGCAAAGTGGAACTAGTTGCTTGGTTGTGTCATGTTAGGCCCAAGGAACACCCTTGACAATGGTAGGGCCCACCTCCTTGCAAGATTCCCCCCGTTTAGTCAGATCCGGGAGTTTCGGGGTGTGAGCAGTCCGGGAACCCGCGAGAGAGAATCCGACGTCGGTGAGGCCCCAACACAGAGAGTGATGGTATCTTTGGCACCCAACACCCATGATACACTCTAACACACATGGCATGGCAAAACATTGGTTTAGGTGGTATCCCGACGCTCCGGGTCCCCTCTCCGGAGATACACTAGCCCCGGTGTAGAAAAAGACGGAACCGGCGTCCAGCCCCTCTGCGTGAGCCGGAAGTGGGTAGCAAAGTGGAACTAGTTGCTTGGTTGTGTCATGTTAGGCCCAAGGAACACACTTGACAATGGTAGGGCCCACCTACATGCAAGATTCCCCCGTTACGTCAGATCCGGGAGTTTCGGGGTGTGAGCAGTCCTGGAACCCGCGAGAGAGAATCCGACGTCGGTGAGGCCCCGGCACAGAGAGTGATGGTATATTTGGCACCCAACACCCATGATACAATCTAGCACACATGGCATGGCAAAACATTGGTTTAGGTGGGATCCCGACGCTCCGGGTCCCCTCTCCGGAGATACACTAGCCCCGGTGTAGAAAAAGACGGAACCGGCGTCTAGCCCCCTCTGCGTGAGCCGGAAGTGGGTAGCAAAGTGGAACTAGTTGCTTGGTTGTGTCATGTTAGTCCCAAGGGACACCCTTGACAATGGTAGGGCCCACCTACTTGCAAGATTCCCCCCGTTACGTCAGATCCGGGAGTTTCGGGGTGTGAGCAGTCCTGGAACCCGAGAGAGAAACCGACGTCGGTGAGGCCCCGGCACAGAGAGTGATGCTATCTTTGGAACACAACACACTTGATACAATCTAGCACACATGGCATGGCAAAACATTGGTTTAGGTGGGATCCCGACGCTCCGGGTCCCCTCTCCGGAGATACACTAGCCCCGGTGTAGATAAAACGGAACCGGCGTCTAGCCCCCTCTGCGTGAGCCGGAAGTGGGTAGCAAAGTGGAACTAGTTGCTTGGTTGTGTCATGTTAGTCCCAAGGGACACCCTTGACAATGGTAGGGCCCACCTACTTGCAAGATTCCCCCCGTTACGTCAGATCCGGGAGTTTCGGGGTGTGAGCAGTCCTGGAACCCGAGAGAGAGAATCCGACGTCGGTGAGGCCCCGGCACAGAGAGTGATGCTATCTTTGGAACACAACACACTTGATACAATCTAGCACACATGGCATGGCAAAACATTGGTTTAGGTGGGATCCCGACGCTCCGGGTCCCCTCTCCGGAGATACACTAGCCCCGGTGTAGAAAAAGACGGAACCGGCGTCTAGCCCCCTCTGCGTGAGCCGGAAGTGGGTAGCAAAGTGGAACTAGTTGCTTGGTTGTGTCATGTTAGGCCCAAGGAACACACTTGACAATGGTAGGGCCCACCTACATGCAAGATTCCCCCCGTTACGTCAGATCCGGGAGTTTCGGGGTGTGAGCAGTCCTGGAACCCGCGAGAGAGAATCCGACGTCGGTGAGGCCCCGGCACAGAGAGTGATGCTATCTTTGGCACACAACTCCCATGATACAATCTAACACATGGCATGGCAAAACATTGGTTTAGGTGGGATCCCGACGCTCCGGGTCCCCTCTCCGGAGATACACTAGGGTGTAGAAAAAGACGGAACCGGCGTCTAGCCCCCTCTGCGTGAGCCGGAAGTGGGTAGCAAAGTGGAACTAGTTGCTTGGTTGTGTCATGTTAGTCCCAAGGGACACCCTTGACAATGGTAGGGCCCACCTACTTGCAAGATTCCCCCCGTTACGTCAGATCCGGGAGTTTCGGGGTGTGAGCAGTCCTGGAACCCGAGAGAGAGAATCCGACGTCGGTGAGGCCCCGGCACAGAGAGTGATGCTATCTTTGGAACACAACACCCATGATACAATCTAGCACACATGGAATGGCAAAACATTGGTTTAGGTGGGATCCCGACGCTCCGGGTCCCCTCTCCGGAGATACACTAGCCCCGGTGTAGAAAAAGACGGAACCGGCGTCTAGCCCCCTCTGCGTGAGCCGGAAGTGGGTAGCAAAGTGGAACTAGTTGCTTGGTTGTGTCATGTTAGGCCCAAGGAACACCCTTGACAATGGTAGGGCCCACCTCCTTGCAAGATTCCCCCCGTTTAGTCAGATCCGGGAGTTTCGGGGTGTGAGCAGTCCGGGAACCCGCGAGAGAGAATCCGACGTCGGTGAGGCCCCAACACAGAGAGTGATGCTATCTTTGGCACCCAACACCCATGATACACTCTAACACACATGGCATGGCAAAACATTGGTTTAGGTGGGATCCCGACGCTCCGGGTCCCCGCACCGGAGATACACTAGCCCCGGTGTAGAAAAAGACGGAACCGGCGTCTAGCCCCCTCTGCGTGAGCCGGAAGTGGGTAGCAAAGTGGAACTAGTTGCTTGGTTGTGTCATGTTAGGCCCAAGGAACACCCTTGACAATGGTAGGGCCCACCTCCTTGCAAGATTCCCCCCGTTTAGTCAGATCCGGGAGTTTCGGGTGTGAGCAGTCCGGGAACCCGCGAGAGAGAATCCGACGTCGGTGAGGCCCCAACACAGAGAGTGATGGTATCTTTGGCACCAACACCCATGATACACTCTAACACACATGGCATGGCAAAACATTGGTTTAGGTGGGATCCCGACGCTCCGGGTCCCCGCACCGGAGATACACTAGCCCCGGTGTAGAAAAAGACGGAACCGACGTCTAGCCCCCTCTGCGTGAGCCGGAAGTGGGTAGCAAAGTGGAACTAGTTGCTTGGTTGTGTCATGTTAGGCCCAAGGAACACCCTTGACAATGGTAGGGCCCACCTACTTGCAAGATTCCCCCCGTTACGTCAGATCCGGGAGTTTTGGGGTGTGAGCAGTCCTGGAACCCGCGAGAGAGAATCCGACGTCGGTGAGGCCCCAGCACAGAGAGTGATGGTATCTTTGGCACACAACTCCCATGATACAATCTAACACACATGGCATGGCAAAACATTGGTTTAGGTGGTATCCCGACGCTCCGGGTCCCCTCTCCGGAGATACACTAGCCCCGGTGTAGAAAAAGACGGAACCGGCGTCCAGCCCCCTCTGCGTGAGCCGGAAGTGGGTAGCAAAGTGGAACTAGTTGCTTGGTTGTGTCATGTTAGGCCCAAGGAACACACTTGACAATGGTAGGGCCCACCTACATGCAAGATTCCCCCCGTTACGTCAGATCCGGGAGTTTCGGGGTGTGAGCAGTCCTGGAACCCGCGAGAGAGAATCCGACGTCGGTGAGGCCCCGGCACAGAGAGTGATGGTATATTTGGCACCCAACACCCATGATACAATCTAACACACATGGCATGGCAAAACATTGGTTTAGGTGGGATCCCGACGCTCCGGGTCCCCTCTCCGGAGATACACTATCCCCGGTGTAGAAAAAGACGGAACCGGCGTCTAGCCCCCTCTGCGTGAGCCGGAAGTGGGTAGCAAAGTGGAACTAGTTGCTTGGTTGTGTCATGTTAGTCCCAAGGGACACCCTTGACAATGGTAGGGCCCACCTACTTGCAAGATTCCCCCCGTTACGTCAGATCCGGGAGTTTCGGGGTGTGAGCAGTCCTGGAACCCGAGAGAGAGAATCCGACGTCGGTGAGGCCCCGGCACAGAGAGTGATGCTATCTTTGGAACACAACACACTTGATACAATCTAGCACACATGGCATGGCAAAACATTGGTTTAGGTGGGATCCCGACGCTCCGGGTCCCCTCTCCGGAGATACACTAGCCCCGGTGTAGAAAAAGACGGAACCGGCGTCTAGCCCCCTCTGCGTGAGCCGGAAGTGGGTAGCAAAGTGGAACTAGTTGCTTGGTTGTGTCATGTTAGGCCCAAGGAACACACTTGACAATGGTAGGGCCCACCTACATGCAAGATTCCCCCCGTTACGTCAGATCCGGGAGTTTCGGGGTGTGAGCAGTCCTGGAACCCGCGAGAGAGAAACCGACGTCGGTGAGGCCCCGGCACAGAGAGTGATGCTATCTTTGGCAACCAACACCCATGATACAATCTAACACACATGGCATGGAAAAACATTGGTTTAGGTGGGATCCCGACGCTCCGGGTCCCTCTCCGGAGATACACTAGCCCCGGTGTAGATAAAGACGGAACCGGCGTCTAGCCCCCTCTGCGTGAGCCGGAAGTGGGTAGCAAAGTGGAACTAGTTGCTTGGTTGTGTCATGTTAGTCCCAAGGGACACCCTTGACAATGGTAGGGCCCACCTACTTGCAAGATTCCCCCCGTTACGTCAGATCCGGGAGTTTCGGGGTGTGAGCAGTCCTGGAACCCGAGAGAGAGAATCCGACGTCGGTGAGGCCCCGGCACAGAGAGTGATGCTATCTTTGGAACACAACACACTTGATACAATCTAGCACACATGGCATGGCAAAACATTGGTTTAGGTGGGATCCCGACGCTCCGGGTCCCCTCTCCGGAGATACACTAGCCCCGGTGTAGAAAAAGACGGAACCGGCGTCTAGCCCCCTCTGCGTGAGCCGGAAGTGGGTAGCAAAGTGGAACTAGTTGCTTGGTTGTGTCATGTTAGGCCCAAGGGACACCCTTGACAATGGTAGGGCCCACCTCCTTGCAAGATTCCCCCCGTTACGTCAGATCCGGGAGTTTTGGGGTGTGAGCAGTCCTGGAACCCGCGAGAGAGAATCCGACGTCGGTGAGGCCCCAGCACAGAGAGTGATGGTATCTTTGGCACCCAACACCCATGATACACTCTAACACACATGGCATGGCAAAACATTGGTTTAGGTGGGATCCCGACGCTCCGGGTCCCCTCTCCGGAGATACACTAGCCCCGGTGTAGAAAAAGACGGAACCGGCGTCTAGCCCCCTCTGCGTGAGCCGGAAGTGGGTAGCAAAGTGGAACTAGTTGCTTGGTTGTGTCATGTTAGTCCCAAGGGACACCCTTGACAATGGTAGGGCCCACCTACTTGCAAGATTCCCCTCGTTACGTCAGATCCGGGAGTTTCGGGTGTGAGCAGTCCTGGAACCCGAGAGAGAGAATCCGACGTCGGTGAGGCCCCGGCACAGAGAGTGATGCTATCTTTGGAACACAACACCCATGATACAATCTAGCACACATGGAATGGCAAAACATTGGTTTAGGTGGGATCCCGACGCTCCGGGTCCCCTCTCCGGAGATACACTAGCCCCGGTGTAGATAAAGACGGAACCGGCGTCTAGCCCCTCTGCGTGAGCCGGAAGTGGGTAGCAAAGTGGAACTAGTTGCTTGGTTGTGTCATGTTAGTCCCAAGGGACACCCTTGACAATGGTAGGGCCCACCTACTTGCAAGATTCCCCCCGTTACGTCAGATCCGGGAGTTTCGGGGTGTGAGCAGTCCTGGAACCCGAGAGAGAGAATCCGACGTCGGTGAGGCCCCGGCACAGAGAGTGATGCTATCTTTGGAACACAACACACTTGATACAATCTAGCACACATGGCATGGCAAAACATTGGTTTAGGTGGGATCCCGACGCTCCGGGTCCTCTCCGGAGATACACTAGCCCCGGTGTAGAAAAAGACGGAACCGCTCTAGCCCCCCTGTGAGCCGGAAGTGGGTAGCAAAGTGGAACTAGTTGCTTGGTTGTGTCATGTTATCCCAAGGACACCCTGACAATGGTAGGGCCCACCTACTTGCAAGATTCCCCCCGTTACGTCAGATCCGGAGTTTCGGGTGTGAGCAGTCCTGGAACCCGCGAGAGAGAATCCGACGTCGTGAGGCCCCAACACAGAGAGTGATGCTATCTTTGGCACAACACCCATGATACAATCTAACACACATGGCATGGCAAAACATTGGTTTAGGTGGGATCCCGACGCTCCGGGTCCCCTCTCCGGAGATACACTAGCCCCGGTGTAGAAAAAGACGGAACCGGCGTCTAGCCCCCTGCGTGAGCCGGAAGTGGGTAGCAAAGTGGAACTAGTTGCTTGGTTGTGTCATGTTAGTCCCAAGGAACACACTTGACAATGGTAGGGCCCACCTACTGCAAGATTCCCCCGTTACGTCAGATCCGGGAGTTTCGGGTGTGAGCAGTCCTGGAACCCGCGAGAGAGAATCCGACGTCGGTGAGGCCCCGGCACAGAGAGTGATGCTATATTTGGCACCCAACACCCATGATACAATCACACATGGCATGGCAAAACATTGGTTTAGGTGGGATCCCGACGCTCCGGGTCCCCTCTCCGGAGATACACTAGCCCCGGTGTAGAAAAAGACGGAACCGGCGTCTAGCCCCCTGCGTGAGCCGGAAGTGGGTAGCAAAGTGGAACTAGTTGCTTGGTTGTGTCATGTTAGTCCCAAGGGACACCTTGACAATGGTAGGGCCCACCTACTTGCAAGATTCCCCCCTTACGTCAGATCCGGGAGTTTCGGGGTGTGAGCAGTCCTGGAACCCGAGAGAGAGAATCCGACGTCGGTGAGGCCCCGGCACAGAGAGTGATGCTATCTTTGGAACACAACACATGATACAATCTAGCACACATGGCATGGCAAAACATTGGTTTAGGTGGATCCCGACGCTCCGGGTCCCCTCTCCGGAGATACACTAGCCCCGGTGTAGAAAAAGACGGAACCGGCGTCTAGCCCCCTCTGCGTGAGCCGGAAGTGGGTAGCAAAGTGGAACTAGTTGCTTGGTTGTGTCATGTTAGTCCCAAGGAACACACTTGACAATGGTAGGGCCCACCTACATGCAAGATTCCCCCCGTTACGTCAGATCCGGGAGTTTCGGGGTGTGAGCAGTCCTGGAACCCGCGAGAGAGAAACCGACGTCGGTGAGGCCCCGGCACAGAGAGTGATGCTATCTTTGGCACACAACACCCATGATACAATCTAACACACATGGCATGGCAAAACATTGGTTTAGGTGGGATCCCGACGCTCCGGGTCCCCTCTCCGGAGATACACTAGCCCCGGTGTAGAAAAAGACGGAACCGGCGTCTAGCCCCCTCTGCGTGAGCCGGAAGTGGTAGCAAAGTGGAACTAGTTGCTTGGTTGTGTCATGTTAGTCCCAAGGGACACCCTTGACAATGTAGGGCCCACCTACTTGCAAGATTCCCCCCGTTACGTCAGATCCGGGAGTTTCGGGGTGAGCAGTCCTGGAACCCGAGAGAGAGAATCCGACGTCGGTGAGGCCCCGGCACAGAGAGTGATGCTATCTTTGGAACACAACACCCATGATACAATCTAGCACACATGGCATGGCAAAACATTGGTTTAGGTGGGATCCCGACGCTCCGGGTCCCCTCTCCCGGAGATACACTAGCCCCGTGTAGAAAAAGACGGAACCGGCGTCTAGCCCCCTCTGCGTGAGCCGGAAGTGGGTAGCAAAGTGGAACTAGTTGCTTGGTTGTGTCATGTTAGTCCCAAGGAACACCCTTGACAATGGTAGGCCCCTACTGCAAGATTCCCCCCGTTACGTCAGATCCGGGAGTTTCGGGTGTGAGCAGTCCTGGAACCCGAGAGAGAGAAATCCGACGTCGTGAGGCCCCGGCACAGAGAGTGATGCTATCTTTGGAACACAACACACTGATACAATCTAGCACACATGGCATGGCAAAACATGGTTTAGGTGGGATCCCGACGCTCCGGGTCCCCTCTCCGGAGATACACTAGCCCCGGTGTAGAAAAAGACGGAACCGCGTCTAGCCCCCTCTGCGTGAGCCGGAAGTGGGTAGCAAAGTGGAACTAGTTGCTTGGTTGTGTCATGTTAGTCCAAGGAACACCCTTGACAATGGTAGGGCCCACCTACTGCAAGATTCCCCCCGTTACGTCAGATCCGGGAGTTTCGGGGTGTGAGCAGTCCTGGAACCCGCGAGAGAGAATCCGACGTCGGTGAGGCCCCCACAGAGATGATGCTATCTTTGGCACAACACCCATGATACAATCTAGCACACATGGCATGGCAAAAACATTGGTTTAGGTGGATCCCGACGCTCCGGGTCCCCTCCCGAGATACACTAGCCCCGGTGTAGAAAAAACGGAACCGGCGTCTAAGCCCCCCTGCGTGAGCCGGAAGTGGGTAGCAAAGTGGAACTAGTTGCTTGGTTGTGTCATGTTAGTCCCAAGGAACACCCTTGACAATGGTAGGGCCCACCTACTTGCAAGATTCCCCCCGTTACGTCAGATCCGGGAGTTTCGGGGTGTGAGCAGTCCTGGAACCCGAGAGAGAGAATCCGACGTCGGTGAGGCCCCGGCACAGAGAGTGATGCTATCTTTGGCACACAACACCCATGATACAATCTAGCACACATGGCATGGCAAAACATTGGTTTAGGTGGGATCCCGACGCTCCGGGGGTCCCCTCTCCGGAGATACACTAGCCCCGGTGTAGAAAAAGACGGAACCGGCGTCTAGCCCCCCTGCGTGAGCCGAAGTGGGTAGCAAAGTGGAACTAGTTGCTTGGTTGTGTCATGTTAGTCCCAAGGACACACCTTGACAATGGTAGGGGCCCACTAGCAAGATTCCCCCCGTTACGTCAGATCCGGGAGTTTCGGGGTGTGAGCAGTCCTGGAACCCGCGAGAGAGAATCCGACGTCGTGAGGCCCCGGCACAGAGAGTGATGCTATCTTGGCACCCAACACCCATGATACAATCTAACACACATGGCATGGCAAAACATTGGTTTAGGTGGGATCCCGACGCTCCGGGTCCCCTCTCCGGAGATACACTAGCCCCGGTGTAAAAAAGACGGAACCGGCGTCTAGCCCCCTCTGCGTGAGCCGGAAGTGGGTAGCAAAGTGGAACTAGTTGCTTGGTTGTGTCATGTTAGTCCCAAGGACACCCTTGACAATGGTAGGGCCCACCTACTGCAAGATTCCCCCCACGTCAGATCCGGGAGTTTCGGGGTGTGAGCAGTCCTGGAACCCGAGAGAGAATCCGACGTCGGTGAGGCCCCGGCACAGAGAGTGATGCTATCTTTGGAACACAACACACTGATACAATCTAAGCACACATGGCATGGCAAAACATTGTTTAGGTGGGATCCCGACGCTCCGGGTCCCCTCTCCGGAGATACACTAGCCCCGGTGTAGAAAAAGACGGAACCGGCGTCTAGCCCCCTCTGCGTGAGCCGGAAGTGGGTAGCAAAGTGGAACTAGTTGCTTGGTTGTGTCATGTTAGTCCCAAGGAACACACTTGACAATGGTAGGGCCCACCTACTTGCAAGATTCCCCCCGTTACGTCAGATCCGGGAGTTTCGGGTGTGAGCATCCTGGAACCCGAGAGAGAAAACCGACGTCGGTGAGGCCCCGGCACAGAGAGTGATGCTATCTTTGGCACACAACACCCATTGATACAATCTAACACACATGGCATGGCAAAACATTGGTTTAGGTGGGATCCCGACGCTCCGGTCCCCTCTCCGGAGATACACTAGCCCCGGTGTAGAAAAAGACGGAACCGGCGTCTAGCCCCCTCTGCGTGAGCCGGAAGTGGGTAGCAAAGTGGAACTAGTTGCTTGGTTGTGTCATTTAGTCCCAAGGACACCCTTGACAATGGTAGGGCCCACCTACATGCAAGATTCCCCCGTACGTCAGATCCGGGAGTTTCGGGGTGTGAGCAGTCCTGGAACCCGAGAGAGAAAACCGACGTCGGTGAGGCCCCGGCACAGAGAGTGATGCTATCTTTGGCACAACACCCATGATACAATCTAGCACACATGGCATGGCAAAACATTGGTTTAGGTGGGATCCCGACGCTCCGGGTCCCCTCTCCGGAGATACACTAGCCCCGGTGTAGAAAAAGACGGAACCGGCGTCTAGCCCCCTCTGCGTGAGCCGGAAGTGGGCAAAGTGGAACTAGTTGCTTGGTGTCATGTTAGTCCCAAGGACACCCTTGACAATGGTAGGGCCCACCTACTTGCAAGATTCCCCCCGTTACGTCAGATCCGGGAGTTTCGGGGTGTGAGCAGTCCTGGAACCCGAGAGAGAATCCGACGTCGGTGAGGCCCCGGCACAGAGAGTGATGCTATCTTTGGAACACAACACCCATTGATACAATCTAGCACACATGGCATGGCAAAACATTGGTTTAGGTGGGATCCCGACGCTCCGGGTCCCCTCTCCGGAGATACACTAGCCCCGGTGTAGAAAAAGACGGAACCGGCGTCTAGCCCCCTCTGCTGCGTGAGCCGGAAGTGGGTAGCAAAGTGGAACTAGTTTGCTTGGTTGTGTCATGTTAGTCCCAAGGAACACCATTGACAATGGTAGGCCCACCTACATTGCAAGATTCCCCCCGTTACGTCAGATCCGGGAGTTTCGGGGTGTGAGCAGTCCTGGAACCCGCGAGAGAGAATCCGACGTCGTGAGGCCCCACAGAGAGTGATGCTATCTTTGGAACACAACACCTGATACAATCTAGCACACATGGCATGGCAAAACATTGGTTTAGGTGGGATCCCGACGCTCCGGGTCCCCTCTCCGGAGATACACTAGCCCCGGTGTAGAAAAAGACGGAACCGGCGTCTAGCCCCCTCTGCGTGAGCCGGAAGTGGTAGCAAAGTGGAACTAGTTGCTTGGTTGTGTCATGTTAGTCCCAAGGGACACCCTTGACAATGGTAGGCCCACCTACTTGCAAGATTCCCCCCGTTACGTCAGATCCGTGAGTTTCGGGGTGTGAGCAGTCCTGGAACCCGAGAGAGAATCCGACGTCGGTGAGGCCCCGGCACAGAGAGTGATGCTATCTTTGGAACACAACACCCATGATACAATCTAGCACACATGGCATGGAAAACATTGGTTAGGTGGGATCCCGACGCTCCGGGTCCCCTCTCCGGAGATACACTAGCCCCGGTGTAGAAAAAGACGGAACCGGCGTCTAGCCCCCTCTGCGTGAGCCGGAAGTGGGTAGCAAAGTGGAACAAGTTGCTTGGTTGTGTCATGTTAGTCCCAAGGGAACACCTTGACAATGTAGGGCCCACCTACATGCAAGATTCCCCCCGTTACGTCAGATCCGGGAGTTTCGGGTGTGAGCAGTCCTGGAACCCGCGAGAGAGAAAACCGACGTCGGTGAGGCCCCGGCACAGAGAGTGATGCTATCTTTGGCACAACAACACCCATGATACAATCTAACACACATGGCATGGCAAAACATTGGTTTAGGTGGGATCCCGACGCTCCGGGTCCCCTCTCCGGAGATACACTAGCCCCGGTGTAGAAAAAGACGGAACCGGCGTCCAGCCCCCCTGCGTGAGCCGGAAGTGGGTAGCAAAGTGGAACTAGTTTGCTTGGTTGTGTCTGTTAGTCCCAAGGAACACCCTTGACAATGGTAAGGGCCCACCTACCTTGCAAGATTTCCCCCCGTTACGTCAGATCCGGGAGTTTCGGGGTGTGAGCAGTCCTGGAACCCGCGAGAGAGAATCCGAC